>JAQFYC010007748.1:0-10022 GCA_034694165.1 Tomocerus mixtus
ATTGCGGGGAGGTGAGGGGTAGGCGGTAGACTTTTTTTAAAAAGTACTGCTGAACTTTCTCTAAGGAATCTGTTTTGAAAGAGCCCATTTAAATATTTATAAGAATCCTAATTCTTAGTTCTAAGTTTTTTTACTCCTGGATGGATAATGCTTCCAATATGTACTTATTGCTCTGATTGTTAGATATTATTGATTTTGTTGTAAAATTATAAAATAACCCGAGTCATGATTTATATACATGACTACTAACAGATATTTTATATTTAAATCAAACAGAGATTTTTCATGTTTGTACGTACGAATAAAAAGTCGTAAACCAGTAACGCAGTAACTGTAGACAGTTTTACAATTACAATATATCGTTGTCAACAACTGGGCCTTTGTAAATTATAAATGGGTCTTGTCCATTCGTCTCTTGTTGTAGTAAATAGTTACTTTAGAGTAATTAGGTGGAAATTAGTATGCATCACTGTGTTGCCTATACTTGGAGTAAATCTTGAAAAATATTCTAAATCAGCGGAATGCAAAAATAAGCAATCTCTTTTCTTTTGACTTATGTTCGCCAACTACTGTTGGCATATTTACGACTTTTCTAGCAAGAGTTTTGGTATATATTTTGTTCTCCGTTTTTATTATTCTCAAACCTGGCATAGATCTGGTTTTTAGGGCTAGGCGAAATAAAACAAATGTCCAGTATATAAAATATATTTTCTCGTGCCATGAAAAAATTTATGCTTTTTAGGCTACCATATGTTTATAATATAGTATAATATAAGAATGGTATATTATAACAGTAACAGTGCCTTCCCGTTTACAATGTTGAACTGAACATGTTTCAAATGCAGATAACCAGACCAAACCAGCAGATGTTTCACGTCAAATGCCTACTTACTCTGCTCACTTTCCTCGGTATTGGTGAAGTGAGCCTAGCCAAACCAATATCAGTGTAAGCAGTCCAGTCTTGAGTCTTGTCTTTCCTTTCCAGGCGTTTGTACATAAGTTGTTGCCTCATCAAACAGCCAACATCCCAAGAAATGAAACCATGTCATGTCATGCCTTACGATAGGACAAGGAAATCCATATACTTGCTTTTGGTTGTGAATTGCGAAGGACGGAAATCTCCCGACAACCATTAGCATTAGCTACTACTACTACATAATATATTGCAAAATTTCCTTCGCCACGCCAATCTGTTTATGTATGACAACAAATGCAGATGCTTTTCTGCACAACTACGTAGTGTTACATTCAGGATCATCGCATTTCCAACAACATCACTACTTTCACCACACTAAACATCACCTTAGCCTATTTATGTAAGGTAAACACGTTCGGAAGTACCTAACGATAAGTAGGGATAATGCAGACGCTTGTTTTCATCGTAGACTCCAGCTTGTAGGTGTCTTGTGTTTAACAGATACATATTGACAAGACGCTGCTTGCTGGCATATCATAAAATATTAGGTGTTGCACAAATAAATATTACTTCACATTAAAATCAACATTATTTACTATGCATCACATTACTGTGCTTCCTTATAACGAATATTGGGGAACTGGGCTAGCCTCCTTCCACGATAATCTACATAATAGCTTAAATAGCCAAAAAAGCTCCAATTATGTTTAAAAGATCAGTGTAGTTTATATTGTTCCCCAATTGTACATTGTATTGTACTATTTACAATTGAAAATTGCTTGGAAGAGTCCACAAGACTAAAAATCACAAAACATTTTGAGACTTTTCCTTGTAGGGGCATATTTTATATCAGTATTTGCTTTTAAGGACAAGGTTTATGTATGTATACTTATGTAAACCACAAAACTTTAGAATCGTTCCATAAAGGGAATTCTTTTATACCGGAAACCTTATGAAGTCTAAATAAATGATAATGATGATCTGTTGTGCTCTTGTTACAGTTACATGCTTATTTATTTAGAAGGAAACTTATGTTGGCTACAATAATGATATTATTACCTATTTATTCTTATCACCTTGTGGTTCGGTTGGGTAAATGGAAGGCATATAAAAGCTAAAGGATGTTAGTTATGTACTTAGACGAAACTGACGTGATGTTATTGACATACAGATTTCCTTACATTTTCAGATAACAGTTACATGGTCCGTGCCTATTTACTTCGTTAGCTGATGGTCTACTCTTGGTCTGGTTCTGGTATTGTGTACATAGTGATAGGGAAAGAGGTGGAAGTGGAAGTGGAATGAAAACAGAGAATAGAATTGAATGAATGAGATAAAAAGCTATATATAAGCATTCTAGAGAAACGAAGAGCAATATTTACTTATGTATGGTATGTAGAGCAAACAATAGCCAAACGTTCACGCAAAGCACGTTTGTATACGTCCATACAAATACAATAGGGATGTTGATCTCTCAGTGGAATGGAAATTGAGTCAGGTCGTTTATTTCTTTCCAGTTAATGTTTACAAAGAAAAGTGCTTCACTATCTTCGTATGTTCGTATGTATCGTATTACCGGATCGGTTTTACTTACCCGGTCGTTAAACAACCGTGGAATAACATAAGGCTACACATATGTATACATATGGACACCTAGGCAGATAGATACTTAATACTTACACTAGAGAGAATGAGAAAACGAATTTACTTTTACTTTACTCATAAGAGATTTTATGTTTTTGATGTGAGCTTGTTATTTTCCGTGGATTGTATTCCATTCTATCGGTTTGGGTTTTCATATGGAACTAAGGAACTATTTTGGAAGGTTCGCCTTTCTAGTCTATTCTGCTTTTGCTCTACTGTCATAGTCATCATAATTTAGTGTGTGCACTTTTCTAATGGAAGACAGGTGTTACTATTTGCAATAATAATCATTTCAAGTTAACAACATTGCTTTCTCTGTAGTGTAGTCCTTTCTACTTTATCTGTAGCCTTCCATTAGAGAGGCTATTACCACTAAAGTAATAGGAGACGAGGGCACATCTTTCATAAAATAAATGTACTAAACACAATGTACATAGAAGTGGAAGACTCGATTCAACTAAACTAAACTCAGAACAATCTGGGTACATGCTACACATATAATATATATGTCCGGGCAATAAGGTACCTCCATTTAGCATATTACGAACTTTTTTACTTTTATTGCCTCATTTTTATCCAACGAAAAGTTTTTCAAGTGGCAAAAAAATCTGGATGATATACATCTTGTTAGCTAATTATTCTTCTTTAATTTTTAACTATAAATCTCGCTTTATGTGGACACTGCAAACAATTTCGAAATGATTAGTTTTCCTGGATAAGCGAAATGATTTCCAAAAGTAAGGAATATGTCATACCTTTACACTTGGGCCTTTTTGCATTGTATTTCGATATTCTATGACATATTTATGCTTTTATACATACCTACATAAAATAGTAATACTAATATAATGGCTGTGCCCAAGTTTTTTCTATATATGTTACACATGGGACATACATACATTGTGTTTTGTATGTGAATACTTTCATGAACAAGGGAAAGCCATATAAACTTAAATATTCTAGTAGTACCATAGAATACTTATCTAGGAGAAATATGTGGCATCTCCAGCCCAAGCCAGTTTTCTTTTCCCTTCTTCTTCCGTTCAGTTCAAGCATAATGTTCCACTTGGAAGGTTTCCCTCTTGTCTCTTCTTGACTTCACTTACTTCACTTGATGCTTTCTTCTTTCTTCTCCAACTTATACTATAATATGCACACATAGTACATTCTTCGTTATAAACGCAGTTAGTCGAGTAACTTATTTTATTTATTATAGATAATTATAGGCAGGCTACCCAAAGTCACCCCCAACCACATACATATACTTCTACATTTCTTTTACCATTTTAATAGTACAAACTTTAACTTTCTCAGTAATTATATGAATCTCTTAAGTAAGTAAATTTGCTTAAGGAGCCAAATGGAGAAAGTTACACTTACACTTACCTTTCTAAGAACTCACACTGTTAGTTAGAAATAATAAGAGCTCATGTGATGAGAGATAGTTTGGTTGATATGATAACAATTCAACTACTGGGTATTTGTGTAAATACATATGAACTACTAACATTAGGAAACTCAATGTACATAGTTTAGGAAATGAAAAGCGTAAGTTTAACAGCTTAAGCATCTTTAAGTATTCAGCATGAGCCCTAACGATAAGATGTCTGTCTAGTGTCTAACTCTCACTGTCTAGGGCTTAGTATATAATATGTAGTAGATGTATATGTAAGTATTTAACAAATATATACCTAAGTAAGTAGAAATGCGTTTTGCATATTTAGTATGTATGTATATAATGCTCTGTTCTTGGCGAAAAAGTTTCTTACTTAAATATTTCATGGTGATAGACGGAAGAAGGTCTGGAAAACAAAACCTACCACGTCAAGCCAAGCCAAGATATGCCAGGCCAAGAAAGGGAACCAACTATGCACGGACAAGACAAGACAGCAAATCGAATGCTAAGAAGCCAAGAAACGAGAGTGAAACCTTTATGCATATAATATTACTTACAGTTAGGTTTAGGCATGTAATCCATATGTTGCAGAAAAATTGGATATCCCAACAAGGATCTCTTCTCATCAATTTGTAAGGGATCAAAAAATATGGACTTTTAATGACAGTAATTTATTTGCAAAAGGTTCTAATTATATTTCATGTAAAAAGAGAAAGCAAATTTTTCCATAGCTTTCATTCTTAGCGTAAACAACAGTTTTACAGATTTGACTAACTAAGAAATACAGCATAATTACGTACTGAGTAATTATGATGCAATATGCAAAGCATATTAATTATTATTATTAATTATTCCATATACATGAATATTAATTAATTACATGCTATTAGTAAAAATCGGTCACTCAAAGTATTCGAGTGAAAACACACTGTGTACGTACCTAAAGTGTCAAGATTTTAGACCCGCAGCATTTAAAGATAAATAAATCTGTACAACATATTATTTAATTGTGCATTGGGGTGTTAAGAATTCTGTCCTAGATAATATAATCACATTTTCTCTCCGAATAATTTAACAAGTGTCATTTTGTAATGTTTTCGCAATTTTCAGCCCAAACTAACTGCAACATATAGTAGTACATCCTTCCCTAGATAGTTGAATGTAGTCCCTACGTGAATTCTTACGTCGTTATTATTGGCGAGAGTGAGAATAGAGACGGGATGGAAGGATGAAAGTAATATTATGTATAATAATGTATTTCATCTTCATCTGATAACTATATGGTATAGAAAATGGTAATAATATTGGAGAATGATTCATTCATAACATAACTCATGCACGTACGGACGGAAGTCTACGTAGTACGGAACAGAGTCTAGTCGTAGTCGTAGTCATAGTAGTCCGACTGTGGAATTCTATTCAGTAAACGGTTGAGCTGTCAGAGTAAATATCCCAAGAGGAGTCCAAAGGAAATTACATCAAGAGATATACACGCTAGCAAATTCTAAAGCGGAGGAAGCTAACTAGCTACTGTAGGTACAGATACTGTAGCATTCCTATTTAACTAATGGTAAAGACTTTCTTTATACCTCTCTCCATGTAGACAATGCTTTACATACTTATTGGCAATATATCCAAAACAGAAAAGAGCACAAAATGAAATTGAATAGTTTCCAATGGAAATTGAAATAAATGGAAATATGTAAGTATGTACGTATTATACACAGTACATTCAACATTGTACTTTCACGTGTTGCTAGCATTACAAAGAAAATATTCAAGTAGTCGATTCTGAACATTAAAAATAATAAAGGATCTATTCAAGGAACTACGCACATAACTTCTGGGGCCTTTGCTCCAAGACCAGAATTCTATCAGACTCTGAGCTAAATAATGGAACAACGAAACCCATAGTACCCCAAAAAGTCGAACAGAAAGTTTAGTATATCATCCACTTTCACCAGTGTACGCATACTAATAGGTTGGTTGAGATTTCTGATATAAACTCCCAATTGGATAATTCAAGTGACATCAAAAATCTAATAGTAATTTTCAAGGGCAAGAAATGACATACCATCTTGACTTTAGGTCTTTGTTGAAATGCCAAAATGTTATCCCTGTAAATCTCAGTCTAAAATCAAATGCATAATCTTTATTTTTACTCACAGAGTGTCAAGAAAAAAAAGAATGCTTTGCTTTCTCTTATAACAAGGAAACCCAGTTTAAAACTTTGAAAAATACTTTCATTTTTCTTGGCGATCTGTATTTTTTCTGTGCAACTCAAAAGTTTTGATTTCTATAGGAAAAACGTTAGTATGTTTCGACTCAAAACATTAAAATACTACATAAGTAATAAGCAGTTTGCTATCAGTATCAGTGTTAGAAAGCCTCCACGTGTGAATCATTGCTGCCACATTCTTTGCAAATATCTATTAGATTAGTAGATTGAACTTTTTTGCATAAATCTTACCTTAAAGTGGTTACCAGGAAAATAATAACTTAAAACATCAAAGATTTTTTGAGCACCATAATCCCCAGGGTAAGTCTTAATGTCAAAAATCTCGATTTATGTGCTAGAATTGGTACAACTTTAGCAAAATACAATTGTCGGATGAACTGGGATTTATAATCCCTTGACAGGACATTGAGTTCAAAATTTGGAAAAACAAAGACATTAAGTAACGACACAATAAAGCAGTAGCTACTACGGGAAGTAGGTACTATTATCTGTGGTATGTATAATGAAGAGAGAATGGAATGGAGAGAGACAGAATGTAATCATGGACAAGAAAGATCCAGGAGTAGAAGTAGACGAATCACAGAATCAGCCAGAGGAAAGGAGGCTGGAGACCAAGCTCTACATAGAGTCAGAGAAGTGTATCAAAAGTATGTACCGAAAGACATACCAAGATAGAGATAGCAAATATGTAGGTATTTATGTATATAGGTATGTATGTAGTAGGTATTTGAATGAATAGAAGAATGTAGTGTGTAGTAGTAATATTACTGTATGAGTTATAGCCTCTCCTTTCAGGGAGATAGTTCAATTCAGTTCAATTTTGTTCTGTACGTTCAGTTCAGTTCGCCTAGTTCACGAGGGAAGATAAAGGACGAGAAAATGGATTGAAACGAATTGAAGGGAAGTGAAGTGAAGTAAAGTGATGTGAAAGTACCTCACAGGTAAACCTGTCGCGTCATTTCCCTTCTATCTTACCTAACAGTTCAATTCGATAGAGAATTAACATCATTCTCTATCTATAGGGATACTTACCTATATACTTAGTAGGTAGCTAACATACATACTTTACGAACAACGTACGTCCCTGTTCTCACCAGTCTAATTCTACCACATACTTACTATCCATGTAGCTGTCTGGTGAAAGTCTGCAGGATAACACAATTCTCATCTCTAATAAATATACCTATACATACCTTTATATGTCAGTGTCACATTGGTAACCCTAGTCTAAGAGTATCCCTGGTTAATCAAGACAAAATCTTCCAAAAATGATGGAAAACTGATTTACTGGACACATAAAGCAAAAATATGCATAATATGTATGCAAAGACTTATTATTATGTGGCGGAGCTTTTTACTAAAACTGGCGGAGGAAATAAATTAGCAGAATTACTGACTTAGCGGAGTAGCATATTTAAATTTACTAAAAGTGGCGGAAGAAATATAAGACTTTACCATTTTCAATTTCGAAAGACATGGTTCTTGAACAGAGGGAAAGCAACGGATTTATACACTGCTACACCGCAGCTACGAACTGTACTGCTATGCTATGAACAAAAGATATAAAATACCTATGACCGCTAAAGATGTACCTTTAAAGAAGAAGATGTGGCTATCACCAACGTACTAAACTACCACTACAAAGACAAACATTTTAAAATGAATTTATTTGACTGATGTTTTTTTAATAATGAATAATATGTACGATTGACTATTGCTAACTAATTACATTTCCTCCGCCACTTTTACCAAACTTAAATATGCTAATCCGCTAAGTCAGTAAATCTGCTAATTTATTTCCTCCGCCACTTTTAGTAAAAAGCTCCGCCAATTAATTACAAACCGTATGCAAAAGGTAAAAATCACAATGATAAAATGTTAGCAACGCGTCATGCGTCAATATATTGCATACAAATTTTAATTTAAAGTATGCTACTTATAGTAGGTATCTTGACCGCCATATCAATGGAATTGAAGTACTTATAATTCAATTAGAATTATTACAACACAAACGTAAGTATCCAAAAATAAACTCATTCAATAGGAAAGTCACATTCACATCAATTTACGGCAAATCCTCTAATTGTGATACTTAGGATCTTCTAACAGTTCTAGTCCTCTAGTGGTGCTAGGGTCAATATAAGTTTACTTTTGGTATGCTACTTAATACTAAGTAATACATTTAGGTTGTCAATTTGTCAATTTTTTCGAGTTTTTAAATAGGGCTGAAGCACAACTACATACATAGTTGCTTTGCAGCTCGTATTAAAATATAAAAAGTTAAGGAGGGAAGGCTAACCAAGATTTTAGTGATCATTTCTCCTCTTGTTGGAATGTACTGTAGGAGTGTGTGACATCGACATACACAGCCACAGATCACACCAGAGGACAAACAGGACAAGAATTTGCTCAGATATAGCCATCCAGAGGAACACTGCATGTGTTGTGTACTAAGTAAGCAATTGAGTAAATACAGACGACACTACGAAGAAGCAAACCTGTCTGACACGCCAAACTAAACGAAGCCTAGCCAAGCCAAACCTTGCAAAACTGTCTAGAGAAAGTCTGATGCAATGTAATGTAATACTTTCACTACATACATTGTATATACTCATTGTTAGAATTTGTATTGTTAAACTGGTGCTTTCTGCAATACGTGCACCATATTTCTTACGATTAGGCACTTTAGAATATAAAGGAAAGCAGAGACATGGCATGGATGGCAGTCAATATTATTACAGAGGAGAATCTATAACATGTCGTAAGTAAAAGTAAGTATAAGTACATACATATCCCATACATTCCATAGGTAATAAAGGATACAATGGCAAGTTTGTCCAGAACTATGTCATGGGGGAATACCAATATAAAAAACGAGTATTATCTGTATAGTATTGATATATATGTATATAATGTACTGTGTTGTGAAAAGTATAGCCTTGCTTTGCTAGGGAATAGAATATAACACTTGAAAGTAAAGAAAAGGAGAGCAGAGGGAAATACTATAAGGACACTGACGTAGAGCAGCAAAGCCAGATGCACTCACTTGCCTTGACTTGACTGTTATTAGTAAAAGACGGGGCCTGGAGAAAACAGATACGATAAATTTTCTTAGCTCCCTACTTTCACCGAAAAATAAAGTACAACGATGGGCCTGGCCTGGCTTGTACTACTTATTATCAGTACATACAATATATATTACTATATAGTACAGATAGGTAGTGAGTGGATTAGAATGGATTGGAATGAAAATGGTTTGGAGTGGAAGGGAGGATACATTGCTTGGTGCTTTATAAGTACTTACCTACTTAAAGTAAAACTTGCTCTGGCTCTGGCTCTGGCCTTTATACTGTGAAAAGGTTCTGAAACTAATTTTCACATACTAATTCTACTTATAATCTGGAAAAGAGAAAGAGAAGTGAAAGCGAAGTTAGTTTGCAAATACAGATAGGAGATAAAGCAGGCCATAGGATTCCATTGTCTTCTTCTTATGATGTACGTATAGTATGCAGGTAACTTTAACTCTACTCTTTTTTAATGGTAATGAGGGCAATCTGGAAAGGTAAAAGGAACTCAAAAGAAAATAGTACTACCTGGGAATTTCCGGAGATAATAGAAAACAAATAGAAATTCAACAGAAAATTCTTTGCCACGAAAAGCTGGCAGCTAGCGTTGACCCAGATTTCCTCTGCTCATCGTTTCTACTCCTACAACTAGAAGCTCACCAAACCAAACCAGACCATCACCACTACCAGAACCAGAACCAGAACCAGACCACTCTCAAATAGTGAAGTGCAGTTTTTTTAGAAAGCGTATAGCTAATATGT
>JAQFYC010007749.1:0-10021 GCA_034694165.1 Tomocerus mixtus
ATTTTAAAGTTCAAAACTAAATATCCGAGCCCTTCTCTGCATACTTGCCATTGTTAGAAAATGTACAAGTATAAAAAAAGAAGTTTATTGAAATAGTAGAGTTAACTAACTAACTAAACTAACCTAGATAGCTTACTCCACCCTTTTAAAATATGATCCATTTAAATTGTAAGCTATAGTGTACATGTACAGTGTACAGGTAAATAAATAGCTTCATGATTTCATGCACTACATACTGATACTTCCACATGCCAGGCCAACTTCACAATAATAATAATAATAAATGATGGTATTGCTTCTAGCTCTATAGTAAGTAAATAGTAAATAGTAGCAGAGAATAGATAGAAGCTATCAGTCAGACTACTTTATGGGATTGCATGACAAGAGCTGGCACATCTCAAACTTACGGGCCTAATAAACTCTCATAAAGCTTCATTGATAAAATTATTTAATGCCTTCCGTCAATCCCTCAAGCTTTCTCATCCATCTCATCATTCTTCTCTTAACAAGCAAAGCTAACTATTTACAGTGAATTCCTTCTATAAGAAATTTGCGTATAAAGGAATAATCCTACAAAGGAAATGATTTTAGAGAATAAAAAAGCTTAGTACATACTTGACAAAGAAAAATTTAAAAGATAAAAGAAATTCTCGAAAAAAGGAAAAAATCTATATACGGGGCAAATATTTCGTCAATTTTTAGTGTTTGAATTTATATAGGTTCCCAATATATATATAATTCCCATAAATATGGAAAGATCCTTGTATAGTTCCCCAGCACACAAATCCCCTGTAGTATTAAATGCATTTGTATGCTCTTTCTATTCATAAACTGATTGTGATTACGTATACTAATATAAAAAGTTACTAAAAGGTATTGCGCAATATTAGTAAAACAAAATAGTTACACACATAAAAATAAAAAGTACCTACTTAATCTAAAATTGGAGCAAATTATCTGTAGGACAAATGTACAATGCTACTACTAAAGTGCACTGCATTTCATACAATATAATAATATTCCTTAATTTGCACCGAACTTCTAATCTTGCTCTAGATTTACACCAAACCACAAGCAAAAGACCTAAAAGTAAACCACGAGTAAATAAAAAGTAACTGTTAGGTTCATGATGATTCTTGGTGATAGAGTTCACGGCCTTTTGTCATGTGTATTTGTATATTTGGAAAAATCCTCTTCCTCTTCAACTTTTTATTAAGGAAATACATTTTGGCTTTGATTTTGTTTTAGCCTTCTTATTGCCCTTATTTTTAATAATAGACTGCATTGCAGAAGATATCTTGCAATTTAAAAGTAAAAGTAAACCAATTTTATGTAGGATAACCCGTCAAACTAAAAAGTTTATTAGACAACAAAATGCATACGAAATTGTCAAACTGTCTACACAATTTTCAAATACTATTTACAACGGTTAACAAACTTATTGTCACTTTGGCACATCGTTAGTTACACTTTTAAATGCTATGTTGAGTTTATTTTGAAAGAGTACCTACCTAAATGGGTTCAAAACCTAGTAAAAATAATTTACAAGATTTGCCAGACGTACTAAAAATCTCAAATCTCGAAATTATAAATATTGGCTAATAGTTTCAATTTCTTTTTATCAATACACAATTTATCTTGTCAGGTATTCCAAAATACTTACGCAAAACATTGCCTTGAATATGGGATGATGTTCTATATTATTGTATTACATACCTATAGCCGTACCTAAGTATGCAAAAATTTGGTATTCCAGATTACAGATTGTAAATTAATGTCTCATCTCTCTAAGATTAAATCAACAATCAAAATCAAGGCAATTATTTAGTTTGTCATGTTACTACATGGTTTGAAGAGTACGCAATTTGTAATTGGTAGTCCGTAGAGCAGTGGAGTGGAAGACGCATCTTTATTTGACATTTCCCAACCTGATATACATATTAACATATTACATACGTAGCACTAAATATCTACGCAATAATCGTGATTGAATAAGTGTAATTAAATAATAAACAGGTAAACATTAACAATAAAGAACGAGGGGCAGTTGTAATGTTGTTTTAATTTTAAAAAAGATAATGCAATCAGAATCAGTGCAATGGCAAGTGAGCAAGAAGCATAAAGCAAGGGTCACGTTTACAATTTACAATAGAAAAACATTTTACTAACAAGAACAAGAATTGATATCACACTCACATGCATATTTATGTATGCGACAGAATTTTGTGCTTACTATTAATGTTAAGTAGTTAGTTACATAGTTAGGTAGTCGCAATTCTACAAACAAACAATAAATAAGATTCTGTAGCAATTAAGAAGATCAGAGGGAGGGAAGGAGAACAATAACAATATTTATGTCCAACTACTATATTGTACAAAGTCAGAATTTGCAATGATTTTGGCAAAGATGCTAATGTGGTGTGATTGCTTGTTGATCACTCCTCCTTATTACTTAATTGTAAGATGAGCGAGAGCAAAGCAAGCAAAACAAGTGTAAGTAATTGATTTGCACATTATTGCACTCTATTTATCAATCAAGACAGCCCAAGTGAGTGTCACTTGGACTTGACGTGACAATTAGGTACGTTTTACATACCGAATGCACAACCTAAAATGTAGGCATTATACAATATATTATATGTACCTCAACAGTAGAGCAGTAAACCAAACCAATATGCAACCCCTAACTCAGAGGATCTAATTTGGAATATAATTTTATACTTTTACGAGAATTTAACATACAAATATTAAATATTTAATGCAATCCTGCATGGTTTAATATACATACAGGGTTGTGCAGCTAAAAAGTAACGTGTATTTTCGATTTTTTATTTTCAATCTGACCTTTGACCCATTAACTATCAACCGATTTTGATTAAACCAAATTTAATTGCATTGCATTAAGTAAGTCTTTCGAATGGTGTATAAAATGTCGGGTTACCAATCTGTAGTTAGGTCACTGTGGCACCTATTATATACTCCCTATTTAAATACACGTTACTTTTTAGCTGCACAACTCTGTATAATGTCATTTAAATCCCTATTTTTTATTAACGAAACTGGTACAGTGAGATTATTTAGCTCAACCACTTGGATATATCCGTTTTGCAATGGTTTATTGATAGTAGCACGTTAATATGATTGAGCAACGAATTTTTTCAGGGTAGGATACCAAAAATTCCCCTTGCTCCCATATAAAAATGTTGGCAGTTACAAATATTGCTCATAAACGGGTTCTTCGATTTAAAATATGATTTTTCTAGGGGCAGGCCAGGGACATTCTAGCATCAATTAGTAGGTACAATTAGTGTTTAGGTTTTGCAAAATTGAAGTCAGATTTTGTGTAAAAGTTGTTTTAAAGGATTATTGTCTGGACTAAAAGATTTTTTCTTGTTTGGGTTGACTCCAACCTGTTTTCTCCTCTACTACTGCTACTACTACCCATTTACTATTTTCTACAATTAAAGTTCTCTAGTTCTAACTAGTTCACACCAACCCATAATAAAAGAGTCAAGTGTGCGTATCTTTCTGCCTTATACCTGTCACAAACTATATCTGCTTCTGCTTCCTTACTTCTATATTATATTACTACTCTTCTAGATTTGTCTGTGTCAACTTATGTAATGAAATTCGCATTTGTATTCCGTCGCAGCGCTTTTGTCCTTATTAGCACTTTAATGACTATGTTACAATATCACACTCCCTCCCAAATCTTGTGCATCCTATAATCTATCGTGAATCTCGTCTCTTGATTTGTAATTTGTACACTTGAATTTTCACTAGGATCCACTTGTATTATGCAATCATGTTTAATGAAGATCTCGGACTTGTTCATTCATCAAGTAAATTGCGCTATGAATATAAAAATCTGTATCATCATCATCATCATCATTTTTCTTGACAATTACTAAATGAACAGCAAATCCCTATTACAAATTGTACAGAGTCATCAAGAACATGGCACATATCTATGGCTTGATAATTATTCAATTAAATAATAAATATATTTATTACTAGTTACGTTATATGACATAATTGTAGCTTTATGCATTTGCAGTCTTTAAGAACCAAATTGTACAAATATGTCTATCATATATAAACAATTATAATTTTGTTTGTTTCCTTTATATTTATTTTGCAATATTATTTGAAGTTGCTTTTTAAATATTCTTGTATTTTTCTGCAAAATATCTCCCATTTTGTGTAGGCATTGTTTTACATAATAGTATTTTAGGGAAATATATTTCAATATCATGCCTTACATTATTAGTATTTTTGCAAACCATTTCACAAAAGAATTTTGTGCCCACTTGTTTATAAATTGGCAAAATTCTAAAAAATATTTAGGATTACTCTTATTTCAAATGCTAATATTATTTGTCAATATATCTTGCCTGACTAGAATTTATAATAAATTACAAATGAAGAAGTGTTCCCGAATTAAGTGTTAATAGCAGTATAACATTTAGCACCTGAGGTTTATTAGTATTTTACTGCTTTGCGAAATGGGACTACTGCGCATTTATTTATTATTTTGCTAACTAGTAGCTAGCTATTTCCACATATCTAATAAGTATTGAAAACACACCTAAAAGAGTCACTCGAGTCAATCCGTGTATCTTTAGGTACAGTAAAAAGTGCATTATTGCATACATAGGATGGAGACAGACAGATTGAATGAGATAGGAGGAATAATAAGGATTGGCAGTTAATAATAATTTAATAATGACAACAGTACAAAAGCTGAGAGGAGAGGAGCTCTAGATAAGTAGCTGTCTTGTCCTACTCGTATTCTTATGTGTTCTTATGTATTCTTATGTGGGGAACGAGTGAAGCTAATCAATTATGTGATATCACCAATGTAATGTAAATGTATCTAAAACTTGACTTGACTTGGCTACAGGTAAATTAAGTAGGTACATTACATAGGTACCTGATAATCTAATGTTATGTTCTTGTGTTCTTGCGTGGCATCTACTTATGTTTATGTACCTTGTAATACTTTATGGTTTACACAGATTCCAGTTTGCTTTGGCTCATTCCATTTTATGCATTTATAGTAACTACTTACAGATGTGCTCAGGGCCGACTCACATTTTGTGGCGCTTGGGGTCATTGCCAATTGAGGTATAATTAATTGAAAAAGGTAAAGGTAATTTAATTGCTAAACTATTTCAAGAAAAATTAATCATTTAACAATTTTACTATAAAATTATTAACATAGAATATTGATTTAAAATTTCAGGAAAAATATATTTCATAATTCATATGAAATTCGACTTTAATTTTCGGTGAGAACAAACCCAACTTTTGAGGGGCCAAAAGTACGACGTTTCAATTACTGTTTTAAGTCAATTATTTACAACCTAAAAATTAGAATTTTTGCCATTTTTTGCTAAAATGTTTGCTTCTCGTTTTAGGAGACGTTTTGCTCCGATTTGCTTTGATTTGATGCAAATTTTTTCAAGAAATGTCTAAGATTATTACTTAACAATTATTGCTATTAAATTCCGAAAAGATTTATCACTATAGGGCTTCCTATAATAAACGGTGAGCCTAACTGGTCCTGTGCTGTACCTTGTATAGGCTGTGTAGTTGCCGAATGCAGTTAATATGCCAATAAAATGGCACATTCATACGAAATGATGTGATTATGTGATGGAGGAACTGAAGTAGGTAATAATCGTATGAATGCAATGCAGCAATGCAGTACGGTGAGTTCTTTTGACAGAAAGATCTTATTGCTCTCTAAATGCCAAATGCAAATATTTACGATGTACACAACAACACAATTTTATGTGCTTTGGATGGGGAATTGGATTGGATGGATGGACTTTTCTGTGTACACTGATAATAAATACCTAAGTAATAACTTGCAAACAAGAAGGAGTAACATAATCGTCGTTCTACATCCATGTACTATTATATTTTACTTGCTACATAGTGTTAAAACAAATAGGTCAAAAGCCTCAAGTATAAACCGAGGGACTTTTAGGCTTTTTAGACCCTTACTAATGAGTTAGTGTATTTTCCCATTTTCTAAAAATATATTTCTCTTAGCAAAATAAATATTTTCACGAGCTAACTCAAAAAAAATATTTACAATACCAATGCTATTCAAGAAATCTTGCCGAATTAATTTCTGGAAATGTAAATAAATAATCCTAAAGCCGATTTTAATATTTTTTAATATTATATACAATTTTTAAACAATGATATAAACAGATAGAGATCGTTTATATTTTTGTGGGGACAAAAAAATAAGCTGAAAGCAAACAAAAATTTAATTCACATTTAATTTTCCATTTTTATTTCTTTCGACTTTTATTCGAGAATGGCTTATAATCGAGGTAAAAGGTGATTACACTCGTTTAGTTATGTTAGGTTACTGCAAAATAATATTGTTATTATAGAGAACGATAAATAATATGTTGATGTTATCTGATTGTATTCGTAGGGATCATTATTAGCGTAAATATCTGCAGCTCTTCCCTTGTTCTTGCTCTTTAGCTTGTTCCCTTTCTGTTCTATAAAGTTGATGTTGATAGTAAAATGTATTTATTTATTATTTGCTGATTTTGTTTGGTTTTTCAGTTGATTGGATTGAACTGCCAATTCTAACACTACTAAAGAATGGCGTAGTGTATTCCATTACAATGAGAATGTGTAAGTGAGTTGGTTTGACTGAAGCACATTAAAATATTGCGAAATTCACTCATCCCGATTGAATGGCAAGTATTTCTTTTCTGGTTTCGCTTTTCGTCTTCACATAACCTGAACCTGACAAATGAGCAATGTGTCCTATAATTGCACTGATAAATACAATAAACACTTTTCATTGTTCCGTCATTCTCTTCTGCGATCATCTTGGGACTTCACCACAGTAGTACAAACACAGATACAAATACAAACCGATTTTTCGTTGTATTGCTGAATTTAGTGCAAGATTTTAGTGGCTATCCTCGGAGAACCTTTATTTATAAAGTGGTTATTGTGTTTTTGTGTTGAATTATTTTATTGTTGCGACAAATCCTTAAAAGTGGCCCTATAAATTAGTTTCATCTGTACTATTCCCAAGTGTGTTAAGTTGAGATTACCTTTTGTGTTTAATTATTTATATGGGAAAATAAATTATCTCAACAATTCAAAGAACATGAAAGCTTTAGTGAGTATTTGGAAGGTAAGAATTCTGGTGCTTTGGTTGTTAGTTTAACATAATTAGCAAAAAATATCTTCTGCCGGTTTAAGTGTGTTTAAATCGGCAATTGGTAAAGATCCAAGATTCTGGATTGTAGAATTCATGCAAATACATTGTAATAATCCCAAAATGCAAATCAAGATCTTTAGCCGCAAATATAGTATTTTCTTGCATTTTCTAATAAGAAAGATTTTGTCGATAAACTGCTAAACTGCTGATGTTTCTTAATGAAATTCTGGCTACTCCTAACAAACGTTTTTTGCAATTTTGCCTTTTGAGCTTATTTTTATTTTACAAAATGTTTCTCAAGTACCCCAAATTATATTTAAATGTAAGCATGTTGTATACGACATTTATGTTATTGATTCAATTGGTACCTCTGTATGAAGGTAAAATTCCGTTATTTACTAATTTGTGCTTTCATAAATATTTTTCATGAGAACAGGTGGACGTTTTCCTAATACTTGTTTTATCAGTGATCATTGGAAGATGTTCCAGTTCCAGAGAAACAAGAAGTTATTACAATGATAATATCCAAACAGAATCTGCTGTCAGAAATAATTATGAAATTGTTCAAGGTACTAAATATTTTTCCCCGTTTAAATAAAGTTCTTTGATTTTTGTGGCAAATACCTGGAAGCGGGATAAAGAACGTATCCAACAGTCTCAAAATAGATGTTCTTCTGCTAAAGACCTTGAAGTTCATTTACTTGGCTATAGGGATTAAAATTAATAGTTAAATAAATTATAATTATAATTATAAATTATAATTAAAAACAATCAAATAATATCCAGGCAGAAAAGATGAGCCCTTTATTCTATTATTCGTGTCTTTATGCCCTTTGCAAAATGGTATATGAATTTCAAGAACTTTTTGCAAGAGATATCCCTTAACTGCCTGTCGGCCATTTTTCGGGGAAGTTAGGAAATCTTAGCTAAATCTAAATGAACTCATTTTGTATTTATTTTTCAGCCCCCGTGACCCATATAAAATCTACAAGTTCCTTCGCTCCAGAAAACGAGGTGTTACAATATGACCAGAGTGAGCAACCCGGAGATACAATCCAGCCTCCTCCGCAGCTTCTACTTGAAAACGAATTACCTCAGGAGGATTCAGCGCCCATTTATGCCATAAAGGTTATACGTCGTCCTTCTGCGCAGACTCAGGACTCCCCTACGTTCCTAGCAAAGGTTTCGGGTAACTCCCAAAATGGCGGGATGTCTTTAAATGACATTTTTCGTTCCGTTATCTCCGCCATAGAAGAAAAAGATAATAATTTCAAAAACAATTCCCCCAGACAAGGGGAAGATATTTCTGATACCCGGGATTCATATTCCTATGCTCCAACAAATACTGTGACTGATCCAAATTCTCCAGTTTATCCTTCTTCCAGCACTCCAGAATCACAGCAACCTTCGATAGACGAAAACCAAAACCAACCCCCACCTCAAGAAGAAACTGTTATTACGGAAGCCCCCGTTCCAGTTGTGACAACAACAACTGCTCAAATACCAATAACAAAATTCGTAAAACAAGAAGTTCTCGTGGATAATTCAGCTGAACAAGAACAACAAGTCATTTTAACTGAAAATCCTCAACTTTATCAACAAGTATACGCTCCTTATCCAGTTGCCTATCAACAACAAGCTGTAGTACTAAAATCAAGGGTCCCTTCAGTTAGGGAGCGCGGGAGTTCCGAGGCTTACAAAATCTACCATCAAGGACCAGCTCGCGAGACAGCAGTTCCGGTACACGGTTTGTATGCAAAATATCACCAGAATTACGTAGCAGTTGACCAGGGAGGAGTTTATGGGGAAGAACCCCAGTATACTCAAGTCCAACAAACAATCGAAGATCCTAATATCCAACCTGAATACGGAGTTCCACAAGAACAGCAAAATGTCCAACCTGAATACGGAGTTCCACAAGAACAGCAAAATGTCCAACCTGAATACGGAGTTCCACAAGAACAACAAAATATCCAACCTGAATACGGAGTTCCACAAGAACAACAAAATGTCCAACCTGAATACGGAGTTCCACAAGAACAACAAAATATCCAACCTGAATACGGAGTTCCGCAAGAACAACAAAATGTTCAGCTCGCTTACGGGGTTCCTCAAGAACAGCAACTTCATACGACAGCCTATGTTCCAGAAACTGTTGAGGAAACTGTTGCAGTTGTTCCAGCTCCAGAAGTACAAACAGTCGCTGTTTCTGACGAAAATCTTGTAGAGACTGTGGGAGAAGCATATGTTCCTCAATATCAATCTATAGCAGTTTTAGGTAAATTTTTTCTAAGCGTTTTTCCTATTATATTGGGGAAAATGGGGATAACCTTCAAATGACCTTTACATTGGTAATGCATTGGTTTCCCTCACTTTTCATTGATTTTCACACTTTTTGGATGCATTCCCCACAATATTTTTCTATCCGCTGAGGTTGAAAATTAGTAAAAGTGGCGATTCCCACCTGCTAACCATGATTTTCAGAAAAGGCAAATTAAAAGTTTATTTACTAATTTAATGTGTTTTTCTATAGGGGAGCCACACGATCCTCATCCGAGATACATGTTTAAATACGCAGTCAATGATTTGACTACAGGAGATCAAAAATCCCATGCAGAAGTGAGAGATGGGACAACTGTGAAGGGACGTTATTCCCTTGTAGATCCGGATGGATCCCTTAGAACTGTTACATATACGGCTGACTCAATTAATGGGTTCAACGCACATGTTGACCGAACACCTCTAGTCTGAAAAGAACAAAGCAAAACCATAAAACTATATATTCTCATAAAAATTCTCATTTAATATTATGAC
>JAQFYC010007750.1:0-10018 GCA_034694165.1 Tomocerus mixtus
CTCAGCATTCAACCAGCCGGCTAGCCATTTCAGCCGGCCATTTCAGCCGGCTGGCTCAGCCGGCTAGTGAACACTGTTTGCATAGGTTACTCCATACCGTATATCCCAAATATATAATAAGGAATTTGCTCTAATTAAGCATGGAATTTTGGAATACTTATATATTTCTTATGCCACAATTTATTCTCAAGTATGTGTAGTAAAAATATATTTAGTAATGTCATTGAGCGGATGCTAATCAATCTATTACATATAAAACCTACATTGAAAATAAGTGTCAAGAGCCAGTAGTGGTCTCTTGACACTGTTGAAGTGTAAGTAACGGAAAGGGAGGAATAAAAGACTTGGAGAAATATGGAATGTACAGGCAGTCGCCTGCTTTACCTCCCACCGACTTTGTCAGAACAATTGCTCATCCTGGACAAATTATTAGATACTAGAACTACTGGAGAGGGGGCAAGTATAGTAGAGTTGTATAAAGCCATACACTATTTGGTAGTAAGCTCTTTAACAAACTTACATAAAGAGTAAGACTCCTACTTCCCTTCTTGCTCACTCAACTTATTCGACAATCTTACTTACATATAGCGCAAAACTTGTGTTTTATAGAGTCTTGACTTGGCTTTGTTCAATGCGAAAGTTAAATAAAGTAGGAAGACAGTCAAGGAGATAAGAGAGTGAAGTGTAGTTTAGTTTGTAGTGTACATACTTAGCAGTAGTAGTTTAGTTAGTAATAACGACTTGTTAGGTTACGAGCACTTTACCCACTGCTCCTGAGAACTTGTTAACTTCTTTTCTCTCCTCGTGCATTTTTATTAAATGTTCTTGTCCTGGTATGGCCTTTTGTTTATATCTGTATGTATGTACACCTCGACTTAAACATTCATTCAACTTCATTCCAAAATCAAATCAAAACGTATACCAGAACTTAAGAAACTAAACTTGTCCTCGATGATACTGTAATGTTGCTTAATATGTAATAAAGACCATTCCTGTAGATTCTGATGACATAACATTTGCCATAGTAGGCAAATGGTATTAATTTTATGCTTGAGCTTCAGTCCCCTCTTCGGCTTTGCCTCTTTTTGAGTACAAAACTGGATTATCATTTCGTTTGGCTCTCAGAAACATTATTATGAATCATGTCTTAGTCCTGTTAACATTGTAATCGTGTTTAAGATGCAAATCACATCACATTTTTCTTCTGTAGAAGTGATTTAAGTCATAAATTGCTTGCTAGATATTATGCGATTCGCAATAAAATATCTTATCTCACCTGCCAAAGGTAACTTACATGGTAATAATCAATATTCTGGTATTACACCATTAGCATTCTGTAAGATTCGTATAAACCAATATGAAATACATCTCAAGGTAAATAATTACCTTCCCTAACCATAAGTAAGGTTTCATTTTGTGCGTATTTACTTTCCAAATGCTGTTAAATACTACAAAGTGTATGAAAATTAACGTAAAAGAAGAATTTAGGAACTCCTTAACAAAAGAGAGAATTCTTTATGTAAGACTCCCACTTTTATGAACATGCTTGCATAGGTATTGCATATTGTATATAATAACAATTAGTTGGCTTAAGTAGTAGATTTTCTAATTATTTAGACTTAGATAGCAGTTGCCATTTCTATAACCATGCTAAGTAACATTTTTTCTCCTTTAGCATCTTAGGTATCTTAGCTTTTCTAATTGTCCCTGATAATGATAATGAAGAGACAAGACAAGCTACGTAATAGCAATGCAGTTCTCTGCTATGCTACTATTGTGGTTCCTCATTTGTTTTTATCATTGTCGGCACTTTTACAGGAGAGCCAATTAATTTGGAGGCATTCAACGAGTAAGGGCTCGGTGCAATTAGTCGAAAGGTTTAAAGGCATTTCCCGTTATTATCACTATGAAAAAAATGATAGAGACTAGAGATAAGCGTAAATGGTAAATGGCTACTAATGATGTATTTTACTGGGACAAAGCACGTCTAACTAAAAGAATCAACATTTATAGAAAGGAAAAGCATACAAACACAAATGCAATATCCACAGAGGGCTTCGTGTGTATAGATTTCTATAGATTTCTTAAGTATACTATATAAAAACATTCCTGTTGCATACCGAGTTATAGTTTTATTGCGCAATACATACAGTAAACCTAAACCTAAACCAAACTACTTTTACTTAGTTGTGGTTGTAGTGCGATGCTGTGTATTGTGGTTTGGTTCTATAAAAGATAAGAAAAAAATCTTTAGATTGAGATTCCATTGAAAACGTAGGTGTCCAAATCTAAAAGTAGTAATAATAAATTAAAAGTATATCTTGTCATAGAACAGAAATGTGAAATACTCATTGTCAATCCAGTTCTGTCTGAAGTTTAAGAAGAGTAGACTAACTAACTACAGTCACTACCTATAGAATACAGTATGTAATGTAATAAAAAAGAAAATACTTCACGTCTCATCTCCAAAGTTGTATCCTTTTACCATTTACCATTTACGTTGAGTTCTGTTATGTAACTAAGTTCATATTCCATTCCCATTCCAGTTGAAGTCATTTGAGATTTTAAAAGCTGCTGTGCAGTGTTCTTTTTCGTCTTCGTTTGTCTTGTCTCCCCTGTAGTAGTATATTTATAAGGTTGAATCAGAATGCATTTCATTGTGAAGTTCTGATGTCGGAGGAGTCGTAGTCGAGGATAGCCCTAAGCGCTGTCGTGTCATCCTCTCCACTTACCAACTCTACTAAATACCAAACACAAAGAAATGTGTAGCACTAAGCATACAGAAAATGAATATGACTTCGTTATGTATATAAGCATACAGAAAATGTATAGACAGGCAGACAGACAGACATTCCAATTTTATTTCAATCCGAATATGAACCTTAATACAGATTTAAATATTCTTACTTTGGTTTGTTTAGTAGTATTTCATCTACCTACAACTACAACAACAATAGATTTACCTTTCTGTCTGGCCTGACTTCAATCATCAATAGATTCAAATTCGATGAATTTTGCTAGATTAGATCAAGATTCAGTAGATTCGCTAGTAACCTTACTTTTTTATATGCATTCTGTATCGGGATACCTAGGTACCTTTTCAAATACATACCTCATCTAAATTCATAGTAGTTATGATTTGTTAGTTATGTGGCATGGCACTGTAAATAGTAAATACTTAGGTACTCTAGGTACCTTTTGCTGCCTTCACTGCAAATTTATTCACCTGTAGGTTCAGTTTATTGAGTTTATACATATAATATATACAAGTGAATACAATTTACATCAATTGCTTTTCTTATTGATTGGGAATTCCCACAGGTAGAGCAACATTCCACATTTGGATACATTACATTACTGTTTATACACCATCCCCTTGTTTAAACACATTTTTCTATTGTTACATCAATTTAAGCTAATATTCTTTCTCCAAATTATATCAAGTACTAATTTTCTTATGTAACATCACTTGCTTACCAAATTAGTACTTTACATTTTGAAGTAGACATTATAACATTAAAAATATGTTACATTAATGTAAGTATTAAAGTTGCTGATTAGGGGGCACCTGACTACTTGATTAATAACTGAATTATAAAATATTACAGCTACTATTAGTTAAAAAGTAGCGTAAAAGTATCAAGATTTTATTATAATAATAATTTTTGATGTAAGTAGTCCATATGCATGCATATTAAATAACATAGGAGTGCAGCGAGCAAACTGTAAAGATCTCTTTTCTCACATTAATTTTTCTTGTTGCAATCATATTTTTATCTTATATGCTACTTAAGTATCAGAATCAAAGTGAAGTGTAATACCTTGTATGTATGGTGTTAGATTCCCGTTTTATTTCCCCGCACTATACAATAGTACATCAAATCAAATCATAAAATAAAATAGAGGAGTAGCGAACGTAGAAGACAGAATCGTGGAGTCCACGTCCACCCAAGCAAGGAACCAAAAAGCGCAAGAAATAAATTGAATGCAATGAACTATGAATTCAAATCCAACCGATGCTTTTTAGCCGAACTTTTTAGCTGAACGCTGACTAGATTGGATTAAGATGATGGGATACGCTCACATTACATTACATTACTTACATTTAAAGAAGTCTGCTACTCCTGACTTCTACATTTCATTCTGACTTCAGTTTCTATTGTATTCTATTAAATGATACTCTCATCTTTCTTTCAATTTTTTACCTTTCATTGCTTTAGGTTTCCTTTGGTTTCATTGCATTGCATTGGAATAGATCTCTTACCATTCATTCAATTCAATTCACTACAGTAGGTCTCCCATATTCTATTCTATTTGTATTCTACTGTATATGTTGGCTTGACAAAAAGCCGCTATGTTTTAGCATGACTTCGTTCCTTACGTCATCCCATGGCACATCATGTCAAAACTAAAGACAGGATAACGTAACATAACGTAACGTAACGTAAAGAAACTTAATGTAACTAATACAATGGGTCATATCATTTCATATCATAACACATCACATCACATTATATTATCATATAGCAAATCTTCTTTTGAATCTCATGTGATGATCGCCTTTGATATGATTACGATATGAAAGGAATTCATATGAATGAATGAATAATATGATTTTCTCATCAGGCTTCTTCAACTAAGACATTTCGCATCTAAGGCGAAAAGTACATAGTGATAAATATTACATAAGATTGATGAAGGAACCTTCTCTTACCTTTTGCTATTAAAACACTATGTGATTGAAAAAGTAGCTATTAACTATCAACCGTTTGAATATTAAACGTTTTATAATTTGTGTTGTAAGTAAACACATTTCTTTTCTACAACTGTACTTAAAACGTAAATTTTCTTTCGATGCTTCACTACACTTACTTTATACATACAACATTACACCTACACCTACTACTACTAAAGTTTTTCTGTAGGTAAAAGGATAAGTTACGATGTAATGTACTTACATATGTATTCCTACTTCTTACGGTGAATCCATGGTGAATCGTATGTACAGTAGTTAGCTTTATTTTTCATTAGTTGCCAGTTGACTTTTTCTGACTTGCAATTCTGAGTTTGCATCACATTCACATCAGAAAAATCTCTAATCATCATTTATATAGATATGTACATGCATTCTTCTCCTTTTCTTACAATAGTGACGTTTACTGACGTCAGGCCCGGTTTGTTTTGGTTAACTTAATTTATTCTTTTATCTTCCATGTATGTATGCAGAGAATCTTCTTTAGTAGTTTGCGACAGAGGAGGAGTGGAAACTATGTGGAGAAGTAGCACTATATAAAGCGGTTTGGTTTAATGTGAAATAGTACAAAGATGTAATGGGATGTGATCTTCAGTTTGGCTCCCATCGATGAAAATGGTAAGCTTGCATAGTACATCACATTATTCACATTGCTTAGCTTGGCTTGAGTTGACTACAAATTACATTCACATCACATTAGTTCGTATATTGAAAGTTACACTCGGCTGATTGCCGATTTGGCAGACTACTGATTTATATTTTACATATATAGTAGCCAAATCACAGCAGACTAGACTTTCAAGTCTTAAGAATTCCATTCTCTCCCCGTCTAACGTCTAACTTACTTAGTTCATCATTCTGTATGTTGGTTTTTAATTTGACTTCCTATTCTCACATCCCATCACATCAGAGATGAGATGAGAAGACGTGGATGTGGATGTGGACGTGAACGTGACGTATGTAGACAGACGAGGACGAGACTTACATTATTCTTACTTTCTTAATACAGGGTGCTATGTATTTAGTATGAAGCTAAAGCTGCTTCCTTTCAATTTTCTTATCTAACAACAAAATCGCTAACTGTGGGAACGTGCACAATACCCTGTAGTGCCCCTCAAGTAAAGTTCTGGCCTGGCCTGTCCTGGCTTACTCTGGCCTTTAAATGTCATAAACTCTATAGAATATCCCTTATGGCTGTGGTTTGGACAGATTCATAGCATTAGTGCTAAGGATTCCCTTTAATTCCTATCCAGAGAGGTTTAAGACAAGACAAACCAGTACCATAAGCATACCATAGAGAGTAATTCACGGGAAATTCATTCACACATAGCACACCACACCACATGTACTAATACATCAGAGAATAAAGCAATATCCGTATACAGCAGATTTTGACTTTGACTCGACTTGACTAATTTTTCTATAAGCTTTAGCTGCCTGGAGCAATTTATCATAAAGAAAGGGATGCTTTATCTCTATCTGTGCTACAAATATGCTGTGCTAATGGTAAACAAAGGTAGGAGAACCTGGTCCATACACGTCTGTGTTCTTTTGTAGTTTCATAAGAAATGATAACTAACTTACAGCCGCTGGCAACTCATAAGACTTTTCTTTGCTAGTTTGGTAAAGCAATAACAATAGCAAAGGCAAACTATCTGTATTGCTATCGAACCCTGAATGGCCTGAATGCATTGCGTGGACTTGGACTGGTTTGGTTCTGTCTGTATTCTGGTTACTCCTCCAGTAGAAACATACCCACTATTTATATACTACATCCTTGTCCTGTGGTTAAGTTAAAGGGTTATTCCATTCAATTCCAATCTCTGTTGCTAACCAGGACTTCATTGGCCTTCACAAATAGCTTTTCCTTTTAACTGAGAAATTCCTATTCATTTACACCTTTAACTACCTCAGGAACAAATAATGCTTTGTATTTTGTATCTAAAGCTATGAGCAGTAAGCATAGTGAGTAACTTTTGTGCACTATGCAAATATCCTTCAGGTTTGCTTCTCTTTAGTATAAGACCTGTACAAGTACAATAAAAGTAAGATAAATAAATTCCCACAATTAAATGAGAGTAAGTTGTTTGTAATTATCGAAATTCAAACACAAAACCCAATACCTTCGCGCATTGTTAACTAATGGTGTCTAAAATGAATAGGGCTGCAGAAGAAAGTAAATTTAATTGTTTGTCTTAATGGACTACTAAAAGGCAGGCGATCGTGTCTGGTTGTCAACTTAAGTCGTGATTCCTTTGTTTGTATTCTTTGTGATTTACATAAGTATATATAGCAAGTATTATAAAGCTAGTCCAGGATTTTACTATAGTGCTAAAAGTGCTACGGATAAGTAGCCATGCTATTCTTAGTGCTTTTACTTAGCAAATATTTTGTACTTAATTAATAATAACGCATCTTAAATAATTTTGCTACTTACTAGCATCGTCAAAATTATATATAGTTTAACAGGTTTCATTTTAGCTGGAATTTCCATATTATGTAGTTAGGTAATTTTGCAATGTTTATTATTTCAATTCTGATAAGTTGCAGTATGTACAAAAATGTTAAGATGAAGATCATAAAATACATATTACCTATACATACTGCTACAATATCATGTTAATGGCTCATTGTAAGGTACTCATTGATATTTAACATATCCCACAATATTAAATCCAGTCTACTATACTATGGTCGATATCTTTCAAATCCAAACTGTATAGACTAGGGATATTTATATTCCCAAACCAAATACAAGCTCCATCCGGCTAATTTATTTTGGAAGTGACATGACAGGAGTGAAATATGAATAGACGATTTATTGTCAGCTTGTCTTGTCTTATTGCAAGGGAAGCAGATTCTAAATATCAACGAAACCACATCACGCTAAACTAAATTCGGTCACCATCTTATAGACAGCTAAAGGCTGAGCATAGATAAGAATTGTGTCATCGTCGTCTTCGTGTCGTGTGGTTCTTTCTTCCTTCAGTGAGTTGCCTTTTGTATATGGTTAGAGTCCATAATGATCAATGGCTCTCCTTTCACATTTGATAAGCTGACAATAAATCCCATCATCCCTTACATTGCACTGCACTTACTTATTCATGTATGCCGCAAAATATTAATACTGGTAAATGTAATATAGTAAGTAAAGCGTCAAACAAGATTATTTTTTTATAACCATAAAAATCTCTGTAGTATATATAAATATACATGAAATAGGTACAAAAGATAATTGGGGGTATATGTATAAATACTACTGAAAGTTTTAGGCTGTCCATTTCCATGGAAGGTATTCATAGTGCCAATAGTTATATATATTTTTGTAGCAGCATTTCTTTGTAATATTATACCTAACAACAGGATCTTTTTTGTGCAATAATGTTGCAGAGAGTGATATATGCTTAGTGAATGAATATCGATCTGTAATTGATACGAATGACAAGTGACGAAGTGGCTAAGTGTTGCAATCATTACCTTTTGTGGGATTTGGCTTACTAGAGACTACATGGCATGTTGCTACTAAAAGAGGTTTTTGTTTTCCTGCTGATCAGACAAAAACTAACCAAGTGGGATGGAGATAGGAGCTAAGTTATAGTTAATCACACTATGTTAGTGTGGAATAAGGATTTAAGTTACAGTATGTAGAATGGTAGGAAATTATAATCAGGTAACACATGGATTAAGTGAAGCGAAGTGGATCTATGTAATAAGTAGAGCAAAAAAAAACAAAATTGACTTGATACTACATAATACACAGCATGCAACAAACTACACATATAAGGTATGTATGCTTCTTAGACCTAGTAAAACCTCCCTTAAGAAATAATATAATCTAACAACTACCGAGCTACCATAGTACATATATATCTGCATAGGTAATACGTGAAGATACACTTAGTATATGGAAAAAAAGAACCTATAATATAGTAGTATATTTAGATATTAGACTGAGTATAGAATAATAATGTAATGCCATGCAAGGTAGCCATAACATAAAGTAACTTAAGCAGCACGAAAGGATGTTCTTTATGTCAGTGTGTTATAGAAATATGTTATGAGAGGAATGAGATTCTGAATAAGAAACTGGCAGTATTGTAGATTGCAGAGAATTGGCTATTGTTACTTATGACTATGACTTAGACATTATGAGAGAGAAGAGAACTCCTCTTATTATCTTCTTATTCTATTTGGATTCCTTTCACAGTAATCATATCAACTTGTGCAGGCCAGGAAATCCAATTTCAATATACTTTCATTGACTAGGTACGATAGGTATTCATTATCATTCTTTGTACAATATGTGCATAGAGAGATGGTAAGTGGATAGTTCATAAAAGAATGGATGCGCATAATAATCGTCTTTGGATATTGAAATATGAATAAATGCCTTTTCAATCCTATATTTGTATGACTTGACTGCACTAGCTTTGAAAGCATTGCTCACGATAAATAAAGTAAACAAAAGTAATCCTCCCCACTAGTGTTTTATAATGGCCTAAAGCTTCCACTAATTAGCTGAAGCTGTCAGTGTGACAAAATTACCATTTGTAAGCATACAAAAGTGCGAAATATTGAAATTGATTGATTTAAAAATGTAAATGCAAGTGCAGAAGCTGAATTCGCTTATTTTTCTTGCTGCTCAACTCAAATTCAATGCATTTTGCAACCCTAGTTGAAGGTGCTATTAGTAATAAACATTGAAACACAATCATATTTCTTATGTAGTACATACATAATGTAACTTCAAAATACAACTTATAATGCTAACCAGAAAAATATTTACTTCCATGCTAAACATAAACAAGTTGTCTATGACATTTTATAATGTGTCTGAAATCTGAACTGAGCATGAGCATAGTACTACTTTTATTTTACACAAGGTAAAATAAAAATGCATCACTGTACTTTAAATTGCAATAGTGAACTTAATAGCTTAATGCAAGTGCACTCACTTAGCTTCTACAAACACACATTTAAAAATGTATCCAAAGAGTTTAAGTTTGGTTCATTCATTCATTCATGGGAATCAAAATCTCATTGCTATGGTTGGTGGTTGAGAAATTCCTTCCAATAACAAGGACATTTTCCATGTAGTTCTAGTAGTAGGTTAGGCACAACTCATATATTATGAGAGCCGGTTCAACCCTAATCCCAGTGCTGTACTGTCAGTACCGTATGCAAATTACATTTGCGCTACAAACTACGTACGTACATTAATGTTTATTCTACTTGCCTTGTTTCGTTATGTATTTTCCGATTATA
>JAQFYC010007751.1:0-10014 GCA_034694165.1 Tomocerus mixtus
CATAGGTATATAAGTACATTCGAGGCAAAGGAAGTATAAAATTATAGGTAAAATCAGTTTATTTGTAGGTGCCATTATATAAAAGCCATTTTTATTTCATTTCGATTATATTTAAGAAATCTCTGGGTGGCCCCTATAGTGTTTTTTATTTGTCTATTAGAAATATCAAATATAATATGTAATTTACAACATTCTGGAAAATTATAGTATTCGCTCTACTAAATATTCAACATGATAGGTAAATATAAATAGTTTAATTTTTCATTGTTGTTCTTTAATAGTGGCAACATAATAGGAGAGTACATTCATTGAAAATACATGCAAAAATAAACACGTGTGTCACGGAATAAAAATACAGAGAAAAGGTACGTACGTGTAGTTACTAAAATTAAAGTTATGGAATTTTGAATTATTCAATTTTTCCATTTACTAATTATTTTTTAACGTAACCCTTGCAGTAATAATTGCATCCTGCTGGACAATGTCGAAAGAATTTATTGCTTATTTCATTGCACTATTGGTCAACTGGATCAGCTGCAAGGAATGGCAACCGATCAACAATGGAGCAACAACAACTAATAATTTTCATGTATCCTTCGGGCTCCGCTCCGAAATCGTGATGCAAAATCAACTTAATGAGTCCGGAGTTGCTATAAAATATTATAGCAAATTCTTCCCTGATGAATACATGGCATCTTTGCTAATGGAGTGCGCAATGACCCAGAATCCAGAATACATTGAAGCAGGAGACATTCGGATTGTAAAAGGGGAAGGGATGAACTGCACTTTTGAAAAAGACGAGGAATATTTAGAGATGATGACGTACTCCAATACTGCAAAATTAATAAATGCACAACATTTTCTATCACTGACGATATGAAGAAAAAATATTTTTATTCGACTTCGACGTCAAAGATTATAACCCCATGATTGCAGAATGCAACAATAAATACCATCCAAATAATAAATGCATGGAATCGATTGTGATGAATCAACCAAAAGAAGAAATAGAAGATCATTGTAATTTTGAGTGCAACGTTGGTTCATTAAAAATATTTAAGGACCTTTCATTCAGAATTGAATATGTCTAGGTTTCTTAACCCTGTACATGGACTGAGGGATTACTCTGACTCTGCAGTAATACATATTAACCAATAACCGTGTAGGTAATTACAATTAAAAACTATTCTTGATGTTAAAATATTTGCTATTTACTTATAAGTTTTATGATTATGGTTAAGAATTAATTTGACAAATAAATATAATAACATGCAAGTACTATTATCTAAAATGTTGTTCGCGTTAGGACGGGTTAATTACTATATAGTATTTATATAACTATAAAGACTAAAACTTTATTTGTCATCCTTGTCCTTGTCGGCCATATAATTTCTGCTTATATAATATAGTGCGGAATACAACGCCGGACATTAAAATAATATCATATCATGAGTTAGTGGAGCTTTTAAACGTTTGTTGGAAGTTAATTTATTCGTCGCGTAGAATGTCACACCTAAATTACTCTTGTTTTAAAGTATTTTATGTCCAGTATTACATACAGAATATAAGATACTCACTGGCGTGCATATTTTGTTTACTTGTTAAGTACAAAATGGTCTCAATAGAGTACCCCAAAAGTGGGAATGAATGGGAAAGTCGTAAATCCATTCCTTTTTGACAAATTGTTAGTCCTTCTTTATATAACTGCTTTATATGACCATAGTTGAACTGCGTTTTCATGAAAGTGCATAGTTTGAGTGTTGCTTTATTGTTGCTTGCCATTGCTATAAAGCCCAATTCGTCCGGTACAACAATAATGTGCAAATAATCATTGTCATAGATGAAAATTAAATTAAATATTACATATAAACAATATTGTACGTACACTTTTACTAACTTTTCTGATTTTTACTTTTACATTATTATACAAAAATTTTAGCTTCGCCATACATTGAATTGGCCATAGCTAAAATAAATGGACGTATTAATGGTTAAGTTATTTAATTGATGTTTCGAAGATGGCATTTTGTTTTGAAAATAGGCTACGAAAATAGATATTTAGTAAATGCACGTCCGCATTTGGGTGGGAAACATTGAGTAAACAAGGAGGCACTCTACATAGTTGTTGTGAAAATTAATTTCTGTGCAAATGACTTAACTATATGTTAATTAACCCTTTCATAGTTAAGAAGCAATTCACATAAATTCATTCTTAGCAAAGATCAACCATTCAAACAGATTTCAATGACATTGCGATAACAAGAGCTTTGATAGCATGTTTCTGTCTGAAGTCATTGCATAACATAAAAAAGGCACTCCTTTGGTTCATTCGCAATGGAAATATTAAGATATCAATGTTAACTTTCAGAAAGCATCCAGTCGTTGGCTTTGTTTTTGTAGAGAAGCTCATTCTGCTCCGTTAGTGAACTGAATGAAACAGTTTAATTCACTTTACTTATTTTTGATCGTCGTTATTCAAGCTCTATATAGAATATAGCAACCGATGCTACTACGAACGCTTTATATCCTAACTATTTTCATTTAACATCAGTAATAAGTAAATTATTTTGATTTGTATTTTTGTGAATAAGTATTTACTTATTATTTTTGTTGCTCAATTAAATTAGTAATTAGGGAAAAACAGTGTACATAAGTATTTTTAAGGTGTGTATAAATATAATCCCAGTAAGACTAAATTATTGATTTTGGTGACGAAGAGGTAGTAGATCAGATTAAATTTACCTTTGCACGTTGAACAAATCTCTGAAAAATGATTAAAAATTCAGTCCCAGTAAACAATGTGAAATATATGTGTAAAATATTATATAATTTGGCGATATATATTGCACACTAGTTTCTTGAAATAAAAAAGTACTGAAAATGGAATTATTGAATAATTCATTACCCATTCATGGCATTTAACTCCCTATTTAAGCGAAATAAATTCATTTAATCAGGGTATTCCTATCAATCTTAAGCTTCTTAAGCACTTGATTATGATTTATGTATTAAGCAATACGAGGACAAGGGGAATCAAAGTAAGTCCAATAAAATGTAACCTTTTTGTACTGACTCTCTGTCGAGTCGATAAGTTTTCCAGACATGCAGATATGGAATGAGAAAGTATCTATGAAGCATCTTCCAGGGTTTCGCCTAGCAGTAATACAGACAGATATTACTAACTGTTATGATGGTTTTATGACTTGTATGCAAAGCCCAGCCCACTTTGGGCAAAGTGCAGCCAAATCAAATCACTAAAATGATGGTAATTTACCACACAATCCATTTTTAGCAAAGTCCAGTAAAGAGGAACTCAAAATTGTGCCAACCAAACCAACTGCATAGTTTGCTGGAAGTTAATAATTAACACTACCTAACCATTTGATTTTGTAATTTATTTCTAAACGTTATTGGGCTTAATTGACTTGTTCAGTACCACAATTAACTAAATCAACTTATGTGTTAATTGCACTAGTGTTAAGCAAGGTTTACAAAGTTTTACAATTTGACTTATTAAGGCATATTTTATTTGGCTGGACTCATTTAAGCACGTATTAAACCTGAATATGACATAAAAGGTCGTTATAGCATATCCCACGTAAAAGATAGCTCCGCGTTCTTGTAACTAGTTCTAGGCGGTTCAATGGATTTCGAAGTGGTTGGGACCAACGGATTACTGGATTCACTGGCTACCTTTGTGACAAGCGAATTTTTGATCATTTACCTAATATAGATTTGACAGGTAGACATCAGATCAGACCATCAGTTTTTGTCATTTTCTTTCATAAATCTGCCTGTCAAACCTATATTAGGAAAATGATCAAAAATTCACTTGTCACAAAGGTAGCCAGTGAATCCAGTAATCCGTTGGTCCCAACCACTTCGAAATCCATTGAACCGCCTAGAACTAGTGACAATATACACAAACGATTTTCATGATTTTTCAAAGGTCTAAATTTCAGGTCATTGGGAACGGAATGCAGGGGGAAAGACAGTAGAATAGCCTATTGGTATCCAAGGAAACAAACCAGAGATGGGAAATACATTAGAGAAATGCTCTTGACATTTATCTCTCCCTCTGACTCGGGTTTGCGTTGAATGGGGATTCCGCTCGAGTTGCTATGCCACGGACCGGGGGCAAAAGTTTCCAAAAGTGTATTGCTAAACGGATTTAATGCGTCCTTAAGCCTATTTAAGCATTATACGGGGAATTACCATGTTAGTTGCTTAGTAATTTGTTTGGGGCTTGCCCATAATTTGGCTGGAGTTTATAACCCGCATGCCGTTTTTAATTTTTTGAGGCATCTAATGGAAAATTTGGGAGTAGAGGTTTTTACTTTTTACAATATTAGAATTCAGCTAACGTTAACCATGGCCTTCCCAATTCCCATGGGAAGATTTAAGTTGTCAAATTCTCCCGGACGTTTTAATTTGGTGGGAAGTCGGCACTACCGAAATACTGGCTTCTTGTTTATTTATTTATTTCGAGCCAGAAGGGAAGGAAAAGGCGCAAAGTCCTTTTTACTGGCTTTGTTGATAAGGAATTTCGATACTACATTCCATCCCCATCACAAACAAAACATAGCATAGCATAGATAGCGAATAAGTAAGCAAGCAATGGAACATCCATCTGTTAAACAGCTTTAATTAATGAAAGCTTATTATGCTTATAATCCTTTGGCTTTGTATCTAATTCCGTATGAAAATATTACCATTGCATCATAACTATACATATGTGTGTGTGTTTAAAAAACCATGGATAACCTTTAAATGACATGGACAAGTAATAGGTTTGCCTGACCTATAGCCTTGAGTTTCTCTGAAGAATCGCACTCGACCCCCTATTATGTAAAGTAGGTCATCGCAGCTCAGTCAGTTAGGAAGCCTCCACTCTTTCAGTTCAAATTTGAGATCCGGATGTGTTGCTACATAATCAATTCCGACGACGTTGTATGGTATTATTTCTTTATTTCAGTATTTTAGATTCATTTAATTCTATTCTGTATTTAATTCTATATCTTAATTTGTAATTTATTAGCCGATGCAAAAGAATGCTGAAGAACGCTAACCAAGATAAGGAAACTAGATTGAAGTTTCCCGAAGCTATATGGCCGCCAGGGATCCAATTTACCATTGCAAAAAAAACTAATGGTTTTCCTTTTTGGAAACTACATCTTGGTATGTTGTAAAAATTCGTCCTTTTTTGGAGGAGAATTTATTTTGAAATGCATTGTATAATACTAATATTGTGTCCTTCCTTCCCATTTTATAATTTCCAAGTGTTTTTAGTGTTTGATTTGATTTTTGTTCAATTACATATTAATTAGTTTTAGAAATTGCAAATTTAAAAGTTGCAATTAAGTATAAACAGTATTACAATTGATAAAAACAGACAACTAATGAAAAATCGACAATAGAATATAATGTTTATTTATTTAAATTGCAGGAATAAAATGGGAAGACTACCTGCAGTCTGCAGTCACAGAAAATTACCGTTTCACTATTTTTGTATCTTTGATGAAGAACGACTCACAATCAGCTAAAAAGCCAATTATTCAACCACAACCTGGATATTATCTCCTGAAAGTAAACTTATAAAGTAGTTTTGATTGTATAAGTATAAAACTATTAATTAGTTAGTGTACCTTTAAGATTATCATATTTTACTATAGACAGTTTCTATACTCTTTCTGTGGTGTATATTTTAAGTTCATTAATTATTGTAGCTGCTACGATCATCCAATATTACTTTTATAATTTTCAACAAGGATATTTAGAGCAAAAGTACACATTTTTATTACACAAGCGTATGTTTGTTAGAGAAAGAAATGGAACGCAGGTACTCTGTGTCTGGTACTTCATTATATTCCTACACATATGCCAAGTAATATTATGTGTAATATTCATAAATAATTCTAATTTATTATTAACATATTAATACTCCAGAATGCACGCAGCTGTATTTTAAAAACTTTAACGCGACATTTATCTATAATTTAAAGTTATGCACTTCCAGTGATAGTTTAGTAGCAATTACAATTAAACAAAGTATACACATAAGTTATGTTCACGTGCCATAATGTTGTAAATATATACATTATTATTATTTACCAGCTAGAGTTAGTATAATAATAGAATAATAGAATAATTAGAATTCTAGTCTCACATGAGGCAATCAAGTAGTTTGATTACAGAAATATTACGATTTCTATCAGACAAAAAGTTCACAATGTACCGTGTCAGAAATCTGTTAGAGGTGAACATCATTAAAAAATTAAATAGGTACTTGGTGCTCATATGTGGAGACAATAGATGTGGTTCTCGATCCAGTCAACTGTCACACCAAGCGAAGTAAAACAAAATTTCATCAAAGTTTCGTTGACAGTTTCTTGACATAATGCTTTGTATTGTTTAATACAAAGCCCACTGACTTCTAGTTAAAGTCCAAAAATTATTTATGTATCCGTCTTTATATCACGTGTATGCCATGCAGACCCCAATTTACCATTTAATTAATCATTGTCAAAAATCAAGCGCTTCGATTCATTTTACTCACGTTTCCAGTTGAAAACAGTTTTATCTAAAAACTGCGGATTTTTGTAGCAAAACCAATTAAATCAATGATTAATCGCTAAAAACTTTGGTGGCATTACTATATTTTTGAGCTAATTGTTTGGTCTACAAATGTATAATATAGTTAGGACTATTTTTTAACTCGACATAGTATCTTAAATACGTATTTAGGCAAACAAGGCGTGATTGTTTTTTAGAAAATAATTTAAGTCGATGAGCATCATCCGATTTTGTGGCAAAAATCGAATAACAATTTTAAAAAACATGCTTTTTACTTTTTTGTCTGGTAGCGCGGGGTAGCGTTTGACTGTATAGGTACTTAATATTTTAATAGGAAATATAAATGTCGTCAAATAATATAATTTTGTGTAGTAACTGACAAGTATAATCTTTTGCCCAATCTGGTCCCAGTATAAATAACTTCTAGCATTTTCAGCATCCATGTACCAAGTCCGATTTCCCGTGTCCATTTTTGAGTGAGAGAAGCCGAATTCGGGTATATGTGTGCATTTAGGTGATAATTTTTGGCTGTGACTTGGATGGATCTCGATTGTATCGTACTAAATCGATTGTAATTATTTGGGGACTGGCTTTCCTTATAGGTTATCATCCAAAATTAAGTTACAAAAACTTTATAGAGCAACTAGCGAGTGGTAGGTACTTTTAAAATATAATTAATAATCTTGTGCGTACTGTATTTGGGTTATTCATTATAAAATTCTTTGAGGAATTCTAAATGTTTTCTTTACGCATTACTCTAATAGAGTTAACTTATTGGTGAGGTAATCTCTATACTAATGATACTAATGAATGATATCCTTTATTAATTACGTTGAAGCTATACATTCTATTTACGATCAATCTTTTACTTAACTATCAAAAAACATTGTAAGTTCAACGTAAGTAAAGCGTAATCAGTTGTGTTATCGGAGGAGTTCATTACATTGGTATTTCATTAAAAGCTATATAACTTATTATAATGTAGAGTGAGAAACGACTCTACTGGGGAATCAATGAAGTTCTTCTAAATGAGTGTCCCTATTCCGGACTGGGAAGGCAATATATTGTAATGTAGTCGGTCTGACTCGTCGTTGGGATCGATTTATGGAGCATCTAATGGTTTATGAACTGAGTGGTGTGTTTTGGACACAGACACTGGGGTGGGCTAAATCCGACAGTGTGAAAAACTGGTGAAATATATATGTGATGACAATTGGTATGCTGAGTGTGACATTGTTAAAATCGTAACTAAATGAGGTGAGAGGTAGGCTAAGATAATATCGCACAATTATCTTAACTTCACTGTACAAATAAGCGGAAAACCTCATAGAATAACCTAAATTAACTTAATTAAGTTTTTAGAATTAGGGTTCAAAAGCCTTCTATCCCAGCTTAGCTTCATCTACTCACCATGATCTGGTTTTCATTACTCGCATTGGTAAGGATAAGTTGATTTCTTATTTAACTTTAAACTTTATCCTAAATTCTTCTTATCATCTTTATTTTATAAATCCTTTTGGTGTACCTGGTTATTTAATAAGTTGTAACTATTTCTTAAATCTTTTTTAGTTGCCCGGGGGGGAATTCCTAGTACCTACGGTTGGTGTTACTACACCCCTTTATCCCTCATCTACTCCGCTTCCGGTGTTTGAATAATTATGAATAATTTGTGTTGGTCTTACGTAGCTTATTAAATTGCAAGGACGGCCAGCTTTTCATAAAATGTATCTATTATTTGATAACCCTTGGAAGTACTTCATTAGGTAAGATTGCATTAAGAAATAGTAATCAAGTTTTTATTAGGTAGGATATATAAATGATAAAAGGATTTTTCTTAATCATGGTTCACCAATGTGCTAATGCAAGTGCTGTTTGAGGCAGCCATTATCCTTTCCCTAAAGGACACATTTTTTCATAAGGCAATTATCATTAATTATTTAGTTAATTGAATGTCTTCTTTGGCCTAATTAGAATTTATTACTTATAATTGTAGACCTGTAGACTTCATGCATTCATTAATCATAAATATTGCTTTCATACCGCTACCCTGTTTTACTCTTATTCATTTTCTTTCTAATATTTATTCCGTTTTATCCTTATTGGCTCCATCTAAGAAGCTTCCCGATTATCCTGATGTATCTTATGTTATCTATCTCCTGTTATTGTCTTATATATAGTGCTCGACATATGGCGTAATTATCGTAACAATAATTAATCATAGTACAACTCTATAACTGAAGACATACTCAGTGGACTGTATATAATGACTTGATTATATAAGTAACCTACCGTTCATAGTGGAGATAATATATTTTAATACTGAGCAAGGATGTCAAAAAAGGTAATAGGAAAGAACAATTAGTTTATTGAGAAAAGTAGGAGAAAAAACATAAATTTTGGTAACGGGGGGGGGGAAGGAAAAGAGATGAAATTATTACTTCCTAGGGGCCCTTTCTACCTCCTACCCAAGATTTCTATGAGAAATATTAAGTATAAATATTTAAAATTATAAATATTACACTAATCTTGAAAGTCTTCTTGCCCCCTTATGTGTCATATATTGCAGTTGTTTTAATTCTTTTTATATTGTCAAAAAACATGCTAACCTTTTGTATTAGCGAAAAAATACAATATTACATTTATTGTTTTTATTTATAGGAAAAAAAACAGCTAACCCTTTCTTAGTAGCTAAAAAATGTCCACTTTTTGTTTTTAATTATAATATATTGGGAAAAAAACCAGCTACCCTTTCTTAGCAGCTAAAATTACCATTTTTGTTTTTACTAATTTTTAAATTAGAAATAATTTTTGGAAAAATTAGGAACCCTGGCTAATTTTTCAATATTTAATTAATTAGGAAAAATTTCCAAAACCTTTTTACTAATTTTTAAATTAAAAATAATTTTTGGGAAACTTAGGAACCCTGGCTAATTTTTCAATATTTCATGAATTAGGAAAAATTTCCAAAACCTTTTTACTAAATTTTCTATTTAATTTAATAATTTTTTAAATTAGGAAGAAAAGAGTTATTTTATTTTATGACTCTAAAACTAACCTTATCGTCAATTACTGTATTTAAGTGTAAGGAGAAAAGTGGCTTGTATTAATATTACATCGTGCACTTTTATCTTATAACATTATCTTCTTTACTTGAATCGGCCATTCCTAGTTTCGAAAATACGGGCACTTCGGAATTTTTCTTCGTTGTCCTCGGAAGGTTTTTCTCATGAATTTGGATATGGATTCAATTTGAAGACTAGTTTCCTTACACTGTGTCACAGAAGACGAACTTGGCATTACTGCATCATATTTTTCTAAAATCTTTGCAGCAGTAAGTGGAAGTGGAGCATCTATTAGTAATTGGAGTCCTCGTCCCCATTTTCTGACCTTGAGATAGCCTTTTTTGGTTAATTTTCTCATCAGAGGGTAGGATAATCTGGT
>JAQFYC010007752.1:0-10011 GCA_034694165.1 Tomocerus mixtus
CGTTTTTTTACCATCCCTAACATCGCGAAAAACAACTGTCTGCATAAGAGCACCTTACACAGGGAATTACCCTTATGCTAAAGTGTCTTATGTAATTAATTAGCTCTTTTATTTTAGGATCCTCATTGATTTGTCTTAAAATCATAGGAACGGCTTTTTCGTGTAATTAACTGTATTCAAAAAGTAAGCTTTTATTGAAAAGGGAAATTAAAGTTAAATATGCATGTAACCTGCTTGTATTATCATTGCAATCTGCTATAAAATGGAAAATTAATAATTGTGTCAGAAGATAGCCAAATGAGCTTCACATTAAAAATTTTAGAATTCTCTTGCCATATGTTTTTTGCTAAGTTTATTATTTTTTGAAAGTGAAACAGGGCAATTAGTAAACGACTGATTTGTGCACGCATATTCTATTAATCATCCATACTAATAGGACTTGTTAATAATATTGTTAGATGTAAGCAATATAAACTAGTATCTATTATGCAACTTCAACTAAGCACCTATATCTATCTGTGTAGCGAACGCAGTTTCTTCCGCAAGCTAAAGTTGTCTATTGAATTGCACCCAAAACAAATGATACTTATTTAATTAGCAAATTACAGTTTAGTTGTAGTCAGCTACTTACTTAAGTATGTAGAAAAGTATGCATTTTCCAATGTGGCTAGCAGACGAGTTGGGCAGGGCAGTGGCAGTGAAAGAGTGCAGTGATCACAAAGCTGCATTTTTGCATTGTGTGTGTGCATGAAATTGCATGGAGTTATATAGCTACTATTAATGTATGTACAAGTAAGTAAAAGAGTAGAAAAAAGTTGACAAACTTTTTTTAGGCTTCTTCCAAGGGGATAGTGTCGTCCTAAGAACAGTCACAGTGGTAGTAGACGGAGCTGGAATCTCTGAAAGTCATGACAAGACGCAACGTCAATGAAATGCAATGAACTTCAGCCATACGGAAATCAGATAATATCCGCCAGTGTTCCAATTTGTGAAAACATTTAATGAAACATTCCCATAATTATGAGCCTAATTGTAAATATTTTTAGAAAATTGTAATTTTGTACTTTTTGGCCAATTAATAATATTACGTCCAGATGCATCGGTTTTTATAGGCAATGGAAATATTTTTCTATTGACTAAGGGCAACCAGGTATTTTGAAACCCTGAATCCTGAATTCATGCATACTTAAGTATTGGATTGACAGCATCCTATGTACTTTTCCAAAGGCGTATTAGATTCTTGCTTCATTTGTATATGTATGTTCTGTTAGCGTTAGAATGCACAATACAGCACATGTCAGTTAAGAAAAGATCCGGTGAAGATTCAACTTATAGTAGATTAGCAGTATAGTATGATGTAGAGCACAATAGGTATTTAGTAAAACTACGTTTGAAATAAAAGCGAAATAAACCCACTGTAAGACATCTTGGTAAATACAAGTACATACATATATTACACCCACACAGATTCGTAGTACGTAAAACATAGTACTAAATACCAAGTACACATACACAGCATTGTCGTAGTGCAGGAGAAATGATATTACTACTATAGTAGATTGTACCCATTTCGTATAACAGGGAAAGCGGAGAGAAATAAAATGAGGAATAGGGATAGCAATCAGTATTGTATGTAGTTGTGAAGTGGAGGAATCGCGTACATATACATTCAGTAGCTATATAGCTACAAGATGAGATCGAAATACGAAATCAATTAACTACAGACACGGAATGGGACGTTCTAAATTTAATCTTGATTGATCGAAATCGAAGAAATCTGTTATGACAACTTTCCCCAAATCCTCGACGAGATTCATGTCTCGAAATAGATTTCTTTGCCCTAACAGACACGGCTAGTGCTATGCTATTTATAAGGCCTTGTATTTCATCTGTTTACAAGCAGTCACTCAGTCAGGGACTACTACTGTCCGCAGTCAACAATAAAAATATCATTCCTTTCTCCCGCTTTCACCACACATCTCTAGAAAATAAAAATACGTAGATACAGATAGGTCTACAGAAAAAACTCCTTTCTTCTCTCAAACTTCTTATTTCATAACTCTAGGCTTATATATAAATAAGTAAGACCTATCTGTAAAATGCTAGTTAACATTGTAAATGCATACAAACTTAATTGTTATGCACTTTTATAACACACAAAAGTAAAAAAACAAAATACAAGTAGTAAATAATAGATACGATATATTTTTGAGCAGAACAAAAATAATTGTATTTAGCAAAATACAGATAACACATTTCTTATTTCCTATACCACATGGGTTGCAATGATAGTGACTGCGTGGCATAGGAGTGCATTATTGCATGTACTGAGATGGTTGTTCCTCATTGTGATGACTTCCTCTCCTCCAGGACAGGACAGACTTCCTTCCTTCAACTGCCGTTCGTGTGTGAAGGAAAGTAGTGAAAGTCAAGTCAAGGGAAAGTATAAAATGTCTTGAAAGGGATATTAGTGTTAGTGGATGGCAGGGACGATTCATTCGTGGATTTAGTGTAAGACTGCTTTGACGTGTTCCTGTGTGCTCTACTTTGTTGTTCTGGGAGTGAGTGACCATTACGAGGATGTTGTCTTGCTTTCTCTTTAGGAATGACATTGTCTACTAATCTATTAGATATTATTAGAGATATGGACAAGACGTTGGAAGAATTCTATAAGGAATTAAATGAGAGAAATGATTGTTTTGCCAACTGACTGCTCCAGTTTCTTTTGGCATCATGCACAAAAGTGTCCTTATAGTAAATAAATATGTATGTTACTACATCTCTACAATATCGTATATAAGTACGTGGTTTTGTTTCGCAGTAATGCTACTTAAAAGGATGGCATTTATTTGGGCATTGTGTAACGTGCTTCTGTGCTGTGGTGTTAAGAGAGGGCAAACAGGTCTGTATCTGTAAATCTGCTTTTTCTGGTCCCATTAAAATCGATAAGCTAAGAATTCGTAAATTTAATAATTGCACACAGCAATTTTGACGTTCAAAACCTGTCAACGCATACTATTTTATAAAACTACACCATCAGAGTGGCTAGTGACTGCAGTAGATTTAGGTATTCCATTATTGTAAGCGTTTCAAAAATATCATACTTATTTATTTAAAATAGAGAATCGTAATAATACTTAATTAATTTAATTTGTATCGTATGCTAAGTTCTTTAGATTTTTTAGTTAATGCTAATTTGAAAAGTACAAATGGTCAATTTCCATAAAAATAGTATTATACTTGTATATTGTATTGTACTTTGTACTTATAGAGATACCTGCTTAATTATGTTATTCGTCAATATTGGTATAGTACTAGTAAAAGGGAGAGGAATAGAAGCTGTTGTACAAATACTTCTGTTCTGCTAGTTGATGTTGTGCCAGCGGCTGAGGAAGTCTTACAAAAACTAAGAAATTGGATCGAGGACTGTACTGTTGTACAAATGTGCAGTAAATATTGGGAGAAAAACTACGGAAAGTGTAAAAGTACACAAAGTGGAAGACATGGCAAGGAGAATGAGAAAATTGCACCGGAAATTTGATAGGATGGAAAGTAAGTATTGAATTGAGGCAGCTTTGCTCTGTAGTTCATAGTTTAGCTCTAACAGCTACGTACTCAACAAAAAGAAAAGAATCAAAGTGGTTGGTTTTGTTTTATCTCTATCTTTTCTAGTTTCAATACAATTGCTAATAATTTTTGGATATAGTAGTCCCCTTACATACGACTGTATTACATACACTCACTAATGCAGACATACTAGGTACTGTCATCATATCTGTAATCTACTTTAATTAACTCAAACTAAATATACGGGCTATTCATAATTATTACATTGTGCCTAATACAGAGTGCCAAGCCAATTTGTGCACATCGGCATTTAAACACAGTTACTGTAGCTGTAACTATTAGATGACAAGAGTGGAGATCCTTGGTCATGTTACAGTTAGAAAAACATAAGAAAAATGCTGATCTTTAAAGCAGCAACACCTTAGCTGGAAGTTGAAGCTCATTATGAGTGAGGAGTACATGGCCAATCGAAAACCATGGTAGTAAAGATCGAATGAAAGGGGAAAGATGGATGGATTGGCGTTAAGGATAAGTTGTAAGTGTGAGTGGAAAAATGGAATATGAAGGTGTTAAGTGGGATCTACGAATGATCCCCTTTGACAAGATGACAAGATTTTTCCACAGTTTTCCTTTCCACTTCAACTCTCATAATAATCCAATCCACGCTCCCCATCTTTCTCTTTTCTGTCACACAAAACACTTTCACCAACAAATACATATACTTACAACACTATGTACTACACATTACGACTTACGACAACTGGCTCAACTAAAACCGTGTAATCAAGCTAGTGAAATGCCCTTATAAGCACACACTGTAATATTGATATAAAACTATGTGTTACTCCTATCTCTGGTATGGAAGTTAGAGAGACAGAAAAGTAGTGTTTAAAGTGTGTTGAGTGTGACACTTATCGTTAGTTAAGATTCATCTTCGATCTAACCTCTTCATCAAAACTCTCTAACAATGACAACTCTAAAACTCACTTTAGCCGACTTCCTTTCGGATCATTAGGCCAGGAACGTAGTTAATTCAGGTCAATAGCGATTTTCTAGCAAAAAATCGTGTTTAGAAATTCTGAAACGCTTGTTTTCAATTGCATTGCAAAAATTTGTACACAGAATGAAAACATATTTAATTTTGTGCACGAGATAAAACAAGGTTACCTATTATATAGGTATACAAATACTCAAAACTATAGAACATATTAATATTAGTATGGCGTACTATTTATAGGGACGTGGTGTTTTCGTTGAATGTAATTCTAAAACCTGCAATGCATTTCTCTTCATTTTCACTAACAAACATGGGCCAATAAGTAAGTACTCGTTTCTCTTTCAGAGAGGTTAAAACTTTGGCATCCATTTGCATATTTGTATGGAGATTCCTGAACTTTGAAAATGTTCGCAATTTAATTTTACCATATGTCACCAAACGAAGGTAATGAACAATTAAAGGCAAATGAGGAAATGTTAGAGATGAGAGCAGATGAACCAAGCGGAAAGAGCAATGCACGCCTTGCCACAGAAGAGAGGATTTCCTGGAGAAAGTTGTGTATAGGTTCCTGGTGGCCGTAGTTTAAGAAGGGAAATAGGAGAATGTAACTTACCGTAGAGTTTGATGATCCCATCGGTTTCTCCTAAGGAGTTTTTGGCGACACATTTGAAGCTGCCAAAGTCAGTTCGTGTCAGGTTCCGAATTTTAAGTCGCATATACATTTTGTAACTGCTGTCCACGAGAAAGGACTCGAACTTGTCACCTGCTCAAGAAAACAAAATCCATCGTCAATTAAACTATTACATTCTTCATTTCTATTCTTTTCTCGAGTGTGACTGAGTGGGAGTGGGTAACTAAACTATGCAAGAAACTCTAATTCCACCAAGTCCCAACAATTTTTTACACATTAACACTTTCCTCAGTTTACATGTGTGTGCTATGTAGACATACCGTAATAACAAATAAAACTTTTCTAATTTTCCTTAGGCATAAGTACAATTCCCAAAACTAACGACCCCGAACATTCTATTTAGAGCTGCTACCGACTAACTATTATTACAAGCATATTCCGGAAACTATACTCAAAGGACTAGTTTACTTACAAACAGAATCACTAAATTGTCGTAATAATATAAGGTAGACTTGTTTCACCCTAGTAAGAAGGACTTTTTTCAATTCGTGCAGTATACTTCTTCTACGAGTGAAATAATTATGTTGGAAAACAGTATGGAAAACAATTATGTTATAGATGATAACTGCGTACATTTTGGGATTAATGGTTTTCAAGTCCACATTATTTTGTCAGGTTTACTCTACATGGTTGTACAACATCTTGTTATTTTACATATTACTAATATTGTACAGATTTTGTTCCAGATCTTGTCTTAAAGTTTTGATACCTTAAAAATCAACAATTAATAACGCACTAAATTCTAACTATGATTCTACCCATGAGAGACAAAACATTATATTTAAATTGCAAAAGTAAAATTCAAAAGAGAATTAAGAGTCGAAGAAGCACGCGTAGGAGTATCACATAATGTTTACAGTAGTATATACAATGCTGTCCCTTTCAAAAGTCACGGTATGTACGGCATATCTATATAGTCTCACATTAGTACAAATGATATACTTAAGTATAAATAGTGCATGCATATGTAAAGTTATAGAAAAACTATTATACAGATGCACATTCATTCTTTGTGTAACATTACATATAGGTATTACATAATAGGGAAATGCAATTGTCTTTCGGTGACTGTATGTCTGTTACACGGTTAGCTACCAAACATACCTAACCTTCTCAGTATATTATATTGATAGAAATGTAAGTGTTAGTTACTTATAAGGTAGAGAAAATACAAAAAGGAGTTTTCTGAAGAAAAGTGAGCAAGGTAGTAATTGGTGTGGAAATGTAGAGGTTTGGCAGTCCATAAGGGACATTAGGGTAAGGATAAAACTACTTTAGAGAAACACAGGACTTTGCTGTAGATATCCAAGTATATGTATTTGTAGTAGGAGTCTTGTCATAAAAGGAAAAGTCGTCTTTTATGTGTCAAGTAGTCAAAATTCAAGGTGTGTCTTGGCCCCTAGCTCAAGCACTCCCTAAACTAAACTCTTTTCTTTCTCTACTAACTGAGTGAGGCAGACAAGGCAACCATATTATTCTTATTCCCTCTTTAAATAAACTCCATCCCTCTATATGCCTAATATCACATAAAACTGCACATATTAGCAATGGACAAAAATATTCTTTCTATACTTACACATACTTATACGCGTGAAATGTAAAGGACATTTTAAAATAGTATATCTCAGTGCAGGCAAAGAATTTTGGTTATATAGAGCTAAACCGCTATATAAGGACACGGTGCATCCAAACTATTACATACTTTCTGTATTCATATCTAAGTACAAATATACAACAGGCAAAAGTCTACTTTTAGTATATACACACTAAATATATAGCAGTGAGCGTGTGTGAATGACTGGGTATTTTTACTGGAGAGTCCTTTCGTCCCTTTACTTTTTCCTCGTCTCCTTTTATCTTGGATTAGTTCAACTCTACACGACTAAACTCAACTACTACTTTACCTATCTATGTAGACACCTATCTAGACACAACTTGCTTTGCAGGGTGCTACTATGTATGGTACAGATATAGATTTTGTGACTCCCTGTGTCTGTAGTCTGTAGTCTGTGCCGGCCTGCTCTTGTCTCCTACCAACACCAGCTTTCTATATATACTTAGACACATGGATAACATTATGGATTTGTATTAGTACATAGATATATCTACTAATGCAGGCTGTTCCTAAAGACAAGGCAAAGCCATAGCCAACTAGCGAGGAACGAACACAGGGACATGGATGAGGGATAAAAAAACTTTTACCGACGTCTTTTTGGCAATTTTTCCCTTTTATTTTCGATCATGTCCTCAAGCGTTTTTCCTATACGGAATGACAACGAGGAAGAAGGGATGCAATGCAATCGTGAACAGAAACAGAGTTTCTACCTAACAGAACCACACCAGACCGCTGCTATGTACATACAAATACTACTGTGTGAATGTATTTGTATGTACGGACCAATCATGAACAAACATAAGTACGTTGCACTCTAGTATTTATATAAGTAGTAGTCTACTACTGTCTGTAGTAAGTTTTACTTTGCAACGTATGTAGAGCCATTCTAAGGAAGACGACATGGCATATCAATACAAAAGAGAGATCCGGTAAACTATACAATAGTATTCTGGAGTTACTTAAATAGGTAAATACAAGAACAAGACTTTCACAAGTAGAAGGCAGCTAAATATACTTTAGCTGCCCACCTTCCGCCCTTCTTTAGTAGTTTCACATAGTTTAGTTAGTTTACTATTGTACGTACAACGTAAATAAGTTACGCAACAACCTATCGCAGAAAAATGCGAATTCAACTTATGGGCTTCCTCAATTTCTTTTCTAACACCACCAATTTATGTATAAAGATTCCTTACTTAAGTATTTACTTATATTTGTAATCAGTAAAAATAATTTTTAACGTGCACCCTGCTAAACGTTGAATATCTATTTGTATATCTGTATACAGAAAAATGGAATTAATCTGCATCAATTTGCACATAAGGAAGATAATCTCTACTCTACTGTGCATTTGCTGCTTATACCATACGCACAAGTGCTACTACATATCCTAGGAACTACCTATACATAAGTACTATAATAATAATGCAGCTCAGGTTTCTCATGCAAACTTCCTTTCTCCTATTTCCTTGATACTTCAGTTCAGATCAGATCTTCGTGCAGTCATTCACTTTCACTCTGACTTTCCTTCCTACTCACTCATACTGAGATACATACATACAGACTCGTACAAACCACAAGAAACTTTCTCTGCAGCTTCTGCACATAGAGTACATAAATAATATGAGTATTATATATGAATTCCATAGCTCCTGAACATAACAGGTACAGATCCTTATCGAAATATGTATGTACTATATACTGTACACTGTGTGTAGATAAAGGGATATCAGTTCCTTGTATAAGTTTAGTTTGGCACGCGGCACATGCTATTCCGTCTGATTCTAAATATACTACATTTCCTTATGTAACAGTGCAGGACTGTCTCTTCATAGTGGTGACTGTCAGTTATTCTGTCTTTCTCTCGTCTGTTTTCCTTCCTCTCTCCTCTTCTTTCTCCCTCACTAAACTAGAGACAAGAGTTGGATTAACTTAACTCACTTGAGCTACTTCGCCAACATAACATAACACCAACACCAACCACACACCAAACCATGCAGCCGAAAGGCGACGCACACCAGACGACAAAGAAGATACATAACTTTATATATGTGCATATACTATTAATATGTAGATATATCCTTCTATAGTGTTTATAAGTATTATTGTAATACACCTAAGTATGTATAAGGGAAGGAAACAATGTTTAAAGTAGCGATAGAAGGGCAATGACAGTAGTATTATATTATTATGTACCTTTGTACTTATACTGATGTTGTGTAGGTACATAGTTGCGTTACGTGCACTATTAGTGTTGCGGTACCTAATAAGAGTTTTGGTTGGTTAGTTTTACTGCTCTATAGTTAGCAAGACAAGTTTACTTACTAGCAACTACCCTGTCTTATATTTTATTCCCAAAGTTCCCACATTTACTCTCATTACAAGGAAATGTCCCACACGGAATACGTAAAGACGAGACAAGAGATCACACCGTGACACACGCACAACACAACATCCAATCCACGCACTACACTACGCACAACACAACTACAACAGAACACAAACCAAACACGACCATAAGTCAAGTCAACCACCCTTACTATATAAGCTAACTATGTATAACCAAATACAGTACCAAGTTTAAGATACCTAGATATAAATAACCTTAAATAATCTTAAGGTTAAGACTTCTTCTAACTATATCTTTATTTACCGCAAAACTTTAGGTAATGCATACTAAGGTCCCCACAGGTATTACTATACCATCCACACCAGAGGAAGCGCTAGGAACTCCTATATAGGTATTGTATATCTATCTTATGGCAAGTTTGCCATAAGATAGATTTCAATGTCATCATAGCTTAGCTGTGCTCTACGTAAATTCGGATATTGATTTTTATCTCAAAATAAAAACAACAGCCAATTTCACTGTCAATACCATTTGACACTGAAAAAAAAACATTGTATTCCAAGCAGATGAAAGAAAATTTGACCTTTAACTGCTGCTTTTAGCTGCGCCTACTAGTAGGCCATGTTATATAAGTAAAGCATAATAATATAGGCATGATTCGGACAAAGTAAATACTAAATACACTTTCATATTAAATACAGTATATATGTTACCGGCAAAATCGGTAATAAGGCATTACCGGTAATGCCTAGGCATTACTGGTAATGTCAAAGAATGGGTCGGCTATACCAGTA
>JAQFYC010007753.1:0-10009 GCA_034694165.1 Tomocerus mixtus
AATAAATAACTTAAAATAAAAATTTCAACACATAATTTAACAGGGGGAACTAATTTGATAAAGACAGGTTACAGGTTCCAAGTGAGTTTACTACAATTATGAGATGATGCCTCGTATTTTTCAGTTGACATTAGAGGCAATAAATTATTGCATATCAAGGAGAGAGTAGGATCGTAGGATTCCATTTTACTACAGAAAAGGAAGAAAGCTGGGAGAAAAGAGATGACTCCATTAAATCCCCAATAATGTTTTGAGATCTTGAACAATCCTTAATAATCATTTATTTATACAATCTTAATTGCTGCTGAACTCCAGTAATTATCTGGCCAATAACTCAAAATCAGTTGAGGCAGATTTAACAGTTTAACATTACATAGCGAGCGAGCGAAGACAACTCTCACATCGTAACATCACAGCCATTGCTACAATTTATTTACAGTACCTAGTTTCTACAGTATGTACATTAAATAATCTAACTCGCAGCTTGCGCTAATAATGGCTTCAATAATATTACAAGTACACTTTTAATATATATAATATACTTAGGTAGGTAACTTTAATTTATAATCATTTATGAATAGCATTTGATTATTAAATTCTATTTACAATTCGTATAATCGCTTAAATCTAGTTTATTTGAATACTAATATGCCCAATTTTAGTTAGGTACACTTTTATAAACTTACTCAATGAATAAACTGCAAACTGCGGTACTTAAGTTTACCACAAATAAGAAATAAAAGCCTCCGTAACACAAGTCAAAAATTAACCGCCCTGAGAGTCTTTGAATATATAAAACAAATTCAGTAGTGGTAGTTTAGGTTAGGGTAATAATGCATTCTGTCCGATTCTGTGTATATTTCAATTTAAATATATTAATATTCTTAATTAATTCTTTCCTATGAGTCTTGACTTGAGTACAAAATTCAATTGTATAGCCCCTTCAAAACATTAAGTATCTAGGTAAGTATATCAATCGTACACCCGGCCCTCTACCAGGCCCAGACACCCACTCGCAGCACAACAATAACCTAACTTTAGGATATTTTAAATGTAAATACTAAGATAGCTAAGTAACGCATGGAAGTATTCTAATTAAGTATGTACATACAATATAACACATAATGTACATATTTATTACTATATATATATTGCTCTTTTTTGCATTGTTCTTTGCATGATTTTGTTGCATTTACAATTAAGTCACAGATAAATCTTTTCTCTGGTATATACGTATTATGTATACGTACTACAGCATAGCTACATATATGTATTATGTACCTTATAATCTCTTTTATATGGAGTTACAATTTACAATTCCAAGAGTAATTTTTAATTTAACAGAACATTTATGCAAATCTCCAGTGACAATTTATAACAAGTATTCAGAAGGGTAACATTCGTTATTTTATTACATTGCACGTTAACATAGCGCATAAAAATACTCTCCTTGGATTATCTATCTGTAGATGATAAGGTAAACTGCAGCAGGAGGATATTACTTTTGATAACTATTATTGGCCAAATGTTTTGTAAAATGTTACGTGACAGACAGTGGTAATGCTTCGTATACTTCGTAATTTGTAAGATGTATACGCAGAACAAACTAACCAATAATCTTCTCATTCATATTAATCAAAATTACTATGTGTACTCAAAGCAGGGTATACAATCTGCATGCCAGCCAGAAATAGATTTTTGATGCCCCATACGGGATATATCGGATATTTTTTACACACGAAAGTAGTCAATAGGTAAGCTAATTTAGAAATCAATCTAAAATAATTTGTAAAAAAGGACAAAAAACATTGTATGTTTGTTATTGAATAGCAACAAACAATTTATACAATATTTAAAAATAGTATTGCAAACACTGGCATGCCGAATATAACTTTGTCGGGCATTTCCGATTCCGACGCATTCAATACCCTGGCATTACTTATAAATGTCTTTTAATGTTCACTTATTTCATTTAAGATTATACTTTAGGTGCTTAACTACCAATTACCAGAGGAAGTTGTCTTTAGAGTGGACAAGTTTATACAGACAGAAATTAAACATAAAAATTACGACTGTCCTAATAGTATATCTCATCCATGAGACAAGAGTTTCGCAACAAGTTCTTAGACTAAGACTAATTATAGATATCAACCAGTTTTCATATAGTTGCTCATAGCTTCATAAATGTGTCATTATGTCGCTCGGGTACGGGTAAATTAAAAATTATTTACCATACGAATCATACCAATCCTATTTAGCAGGTTGGTGGGTGGAACACCTCGTAATGAACAAGGGCGCCCGAAATAATGGTTGCGAATGGAGACTCAAGCTCGACATAGCTGGGGTTGTTGCCCATCGGTTATTTATTACCTCTGAAGACTAAAATTGTTGACCAGTTGGCACTGGATCCATTGTCGAGATCTGTACAACGACCAATCCATTAATAGCAGCAGTACTTTTTTTTATAGCAAATGCATAGCAGCCTAAATGTCTTTAACGCATAGGTATATAATCTTTAAGACTTTTTCAATTTATTCTTATTTCTTATGGCTTTTTGGAGGCAGTATTGAATATAGGTTAGAATCTCATATTATGTTATGACCTTACGTTGACAAGCCTTTGTACTGGTATATTTATTATTTCACTGAGTGTGAATTGTCTCTATTAAAGAGAAAGAGGGGAATAAATCGCTTGATAAAGCTACAGTTCTTTACTTGGCCTAACTAAATTAAATAGCACTATTTCTTAAGGAAGTGCAGTCCACTTTATTTGGAAAGAGACCACTGCAGATATAAATTGATGCTTGTTAGTTTCGTTGCAAAGTAAATACTTTTTTTCTTGAGCTGCAGTGTCCTTTTCAATTGCAAAGCTTCTTTTTTCTCATTAGCCACTGGTAAGAGAAAATGAGCTAAGTGAAGGCCCATATGGGGATGAAAACAAGATGAGAGTCGTGGAAATTGTGGTGGCAATGGCAAAAGCCCAGAATAAAAATCGATCGCAAACTAATGCAATCCTCTTCCACTCCAACTGATTGGCATCTTGCTTCAGTTGATTCGCTGTCCGCATTTCACACTTTTCTATAGTCTCACATATTTTTGAAGCGATTCTACTGAAACGAAAATCTACATCTGACTCTAACGAGGTTGTGGCAACTGTAGTCGGCTTTGGCTCAAAGCGCGGAGAGCGCTGAATCACATCTGAGTAATCGAATTTCCTCGAAGCGCTTCGGGGATCCAATCGGTGCCCCATTGTTGGATTAAGTCCCTGCAATTTGCAACATAAATAATTATCGTCATATATAATTGGATAAGTATATTGCATCATAGAGTAAACATATGTGTGACAAATGCTACACAGGACACAGATGTAAGTATATAATATGTTGATGTGTAACATTTCCCATTTGCAATTACTCGTACTTTATTATTAGCTAACACAATGTCACACCAAATTATAAAATTACCAGGCATGGTCCAGTGTTCAGGCACTATTAATTAGGATAATAGAGAATTTGAGTATTGAGTAACTTTGTGAAAGTTAAAGAATAGCTCTACGAAAGAAGAGAAAATATGTATATCCATGTACTATGTATATTTACATATTCCGGACTAAAAGACTTATGCTACTATACTTAAAAACCCGCATGCCGTTGCAACCCGTCCCCTAATTAACAAAAATGGTTGTGGAAGATGATAAGTACAAATATTCAAGTAAATATAATGGAAATAGGAAGTGAACCTGCTTTCCATTTACATAATATTGGAGTAAAGCACACTATAATATATCATACAGTATTACTTAGTCAAAAGTTACGACATAAGACATAAGTGAAACACTGCTAAAAGTCTACTTTCATCTTGTATTGCTACTAAATTATGGGCTGTGGATTGTGGAACATTATGTTCACTTCTCTGAATGTATATGAATAGTTAATTGAATCCAGAGAGTAGGCCCAACCAAGATAAAGTGAAAACTCCTTTTACAATGCTTTCCAATCATCTTCTCGCAATAATGCAGGCGTCCTCACTTAAGTCTTAACACCCTAACTTGGATCGTATCTTTATCTATTTTGAAACATCTACTAGTGCATACGTAACACCTACCCAATATATGTAAGCTTTTCAAGGATGAGATATGTGTATACCAAGGTGGCTCAAATGGCATGGTTATACGCTTTCACATAAGGTGACGGCATACGCCTATATTCCTGTTTCGAGCAACCCTTTATGTGCAAGTGCAACCACTACTGCCTACTTTCTTTTCAAAGTGGTTGCTCGAAAGACAAATAATAGGCCTATGCCGTCACCTTATGGAAAGCTTAATCATGTCATTTGAGCCACCTTGGTGTATAAGTACTTTAGCATTAACCTAAATATACATATTAATAGATATGTAGTTGAAGATAGATAGTTAAATATGCAGTTGTATAATAATTGTATATACGGGTCTTGAGCCAATTTGTGGGCAAACCCCAGACAAATAAGAGACCAAAATGACAATTTCACGAACATAAATAAGCAAAATTGAGACACACGTGGTTGGTAAGGGATAATAATTTCAGACCTTACAAAAATTACTTTACATATTACTTGTATCCCATTAAAAGAGTTACATGCTGATAAATTATTCCGCCAGACCCATATTATGATAATGATCATCAATAGGATTATTAAACTAATGTACAATATGCATGATTTAGTTGCTTAAATATCAAAAAATAAAAATTTTCAGAAACTCCATGAACCACGGTTGTGACAATACCAACAATATGGGATATAATGTATAACACGATAAATATTGTATGTGCATAACCTACCATTCGCTGGTGATATAAAACTGTCATATTGGTCTTTTATATTGACTGGATTTTGCTTAAAAACCTTTAGGCTGAGACTTACTAATTTTGGCTGCTCTTTCCTCATGTTTGGCTGGGAATAGCCTAGTATATAAATTATAAATATAGCTTCATGCACTTGTATTTAGATATGTACAAAAGTACATTATACTAGAGAACGTCTTTAATCCTGAAACGACTGATTACATTCTTCTTACAACCTAAATGTAGAGATGTACTTACAAAGAAAGATAGAAGTTCTTACATTAAGTTGTAGTCGAATCTCCCTAAAAGTCTCAAGCTGGGAATCTTTCGCCTCCTCAGGAACTTCAGCTTCATTTTGTACCAATAAAAGTTTGGCGAGGACTCGGAGAGCTATGAATCGCAGTGGCCCTGGAACAGGCACACCACGAAAACCTCTGTGATGGATGTTCAGTGTGACAACTGCCATGGCAGACGCGAACGTTACGATGCAGATGCTCACTCCATAATAGAATCCTAAACCACAGAATCACTCAATTCAAGCAATAATCTGTACATAGTTTCTCTATATTCATCATTACGTATACTTATTAACGAAAAGGGATTTACTGGACATTAGGAGTTTATAAGAGTTTTTTCAGAATTAAAGACTTTAATTGCCAGGAGAAAGTTTGTGTGGGCATAACATATACGTACATTAGATACATATGGACATGCAAAATGCAAAGGCAGTGTACTTATCCGTATATGTACATACAACTGTATTATAGTACAGAAAAAATGTCTACGGTATTACATCACATCGCCTCTACAGATATCACCAAGTCATTGCAAATTGTTGAAAAAGGCAATAGTAGCAATTTAAATACCTATACACTACACTACACTATATACCTACTAAAATGGGTAATAGGAATATTTCTCTCAGTCGATTTTATCTCACGTGTACTTTTGCAATTTTGAACATTCTGTTGACATTGATTAATAGACCGCGGCTAATTATCATTATTCATGTTTAAGGTATAATTTATGTTCATTCAGGCAATGTAACTTACCTCCTACGAGAAAGGGAGGAAATTGACCGTGATGAATAAATAAATAAAATAAATACAGATATGTAAATCATAATGTAACTTTGAGTAGTAAGCTATAGAATAGGGGTTTGATTTTTGATTTTTTGATACTACTACAATATTAGGTCAATGCAAAGCAAGATACATAAAATGTATTGTATACGATTTCATATACGCTTAATGCTTGCCAAAGCAGCATTCGAGATGATATGTTCCAAAACTAAAGACAAAGAACAAGCGAGATCTAGTCCGCTGTGGGATATATTCCGGTAATCCTAAATATGCATCTTTACTCTGCACTATAATATTTCTTCTTCCAAACTCCTCTTACCAGTCTCCTATACATTCATTTATATATGTATCATATGTCTATGCGTTGCCTACAATGCAAAATTCACTTTACCAGGATGATGCCACAAAACAAAGCTAATAATTTTCTTTGTCCCTCGAAACATTTTGCATAGAAAATTACACACTACGTCCTCAGAGACTTTGAAGTTAGAAAGTAGTACAAGACAAAGTTCCATTCTTTCTGTTTTCTTCAAAAATACGAATAGGGGCATAAATGCACTACGACTACACAGAATGTCAGACTACTAGTGGCTGGCTGTAATAGCCCCCAAAAGACTGTCAGTTGTGTTGGTACAATAGTAATAATGTTTGTGTGCCATGTTAGCCAATTGTCCTCAATTTATATCGGCAAGGGAAAAAGGATGTCCTCCATTTCGGCATGTAATACGTTATGTTCTAAATACTACCGAATAGTGTTATGGCCATCTAAAAAGTTACAATGACTCAAATTGCCAATTGTTTTAGTTTTAAGAAAAGTTGATCTAAATGTTGGCATAACTCTTGACAAAATATGGTAGACAAGAAAAACGGGCTCACTGAAGCATTATGCTTCTGACATAAAAAAAACTATCATTTTACAGTTATTCGCCTTGGTGCCCATCCCAAGGTAGCAAATAGCAATTGACGGAATACTATTGTGCAGTGTACCAGACATCGTTGTGACAGTTTAGTGCTTTAGCAATATTGTATAGCTATCTGTGTAGAGGGTATTCAGGGTGTCACTTCGGATTTTTAATGGTCGTAGGTACAGTATAGGTATACAAAAGCCCTCTGTAAAATAAAATGTGGGTTTTATAGCATTTTGAACTGTAGATGCATTATTTGCGGTATTATACCTGTATTGACTTTTCCAATATTGGTTTACAATGCTGGTACATATCAGTTTATGAACTGCGTTCCTTAGATATGTCATGCCATGTACGAAGAGGAAATACAAATAGAATGTGCAAGTGAGCAAGAGACGCATGCAAGTGTACACCAATAAGGCTGGTAATAAAAACGGGCTAAATGGTATAATATGTAGTGCATTGGCGGAAGTTTAACTTTTACTACACAGCAAGACAGACAGGCAGGAAGAGTATGAGATAAAGAAAATTAAGCATTGAATAGTTCAAAGAGGATGTCTGAAGCACGTAACATTAAAGTAGTGGATCTAAAGAGGAATATGGTACGGTACCAATGAGTGGCGTCTTCTCGGTGGGTGGTAAACTTTCCCGGATAGTCATGAGGAAGACAGTCATGGAGAGAAGAGCTGAGATGCCCAGTGTGACTTTCTCTCCCGAATCGCACGGCACAAAAAACACCAACAGAGCTGTCAAACGAGAAAACCGAAACAAACAATACATAGGTATATAAAATACGGACAGCCAAGTTGCATTGAGACACTTTCACTCAACTGAGTGAAGTGAGAGAGATCGTATCGAAGAAAAAGAAACGGAAGCAAAACGCAGGAATCTCCTTACTCTATACTACAAGTACTATTTACAACTCTCGTTTCGTTTCCCTGACTTGCCTTGCTTTCTCCATTGCTTGCCTATTGTACATAGTACATGGTTCAGAGAGTCAGAGTTCCGTGTAATATATTCTATAACACTAACTCTGTGTATGTATATGTAAATGTAAGTAGGATATTATTGTTTGTCCTTTGGCTTCCTTGCTTTGGCTGTGGCTGACTATTAGATTTCATTTTTGCTCCCAAACTTTCACTACCTACCTAGTTGAGAAATCAATGAAAGATCCAATATAGACTGGTAAAATAGCTCCTCCCACTCTTACGTTACTTAAGCTTTACCGTTTCTAAATATTTATTCAGAAATCGAGATTTACATATGTGGTGACTATGACGAGACTAGAGAAAACCTCAGTTCGAAATTTAATAGACGCTTCTGTGAAGTATCTGTACTATTCATATCATACTATATAGGTATACCACACCACATGAACTAAAGCTCAAGTTACTTATGCAAAGTTATGTCGGTAGTTCAGTTCCCATTCCAAATGAAGTCAGTTAGCGTAATCTCAATGTTGAAAAGCAATTCTTTAGCCTTCAGCAAACAAATAGTAATAGTGGTGTGTAGACGTAGACTGTAGAGTGCTCAATCTGTACTACTGGAACAGGCAACTTGAATATGAAAATCCTTACATTCGCATTCGCATACCTTGGTTTCAAATATCTTTTAGTAAATACACACAAGTAGTAAGTATTTCAGATCTTAGCTTAGGAACGTATCCACAAATCAGTGTAAAATATCTTTTATGTATGGGTGTGTGGAATAAGTATCTATAAGTGGGTATGTCTATCCTTTTACATAAAGCTAGATGTAGATAAGGAAAGGAAATTGTCCGGTTGGTTGGCACAGACTGCAGAAATAGAAAAGCGAACATCAGATAAAGAGCCAAGCCAACTGGAGTTAGCTCAGCCCATGAACTCAAGCCAGGTCGCTTGTTCACTTCACTTTTCCCCTTGATTGCCAACTCGACCGGAACACGAATGTGAATATGTTTTCTCCAGCTACTTTCATACCCACCCACTAGGAAGAATTTGCATACTGGAAGATAGTTTTCAGATTCTCACAATCTCAATAATATGACTATGAGCCATTTTGATTTACTTTTTCTTTCAAGACTGTGTCACAATGAATTTGGTGTTTCGTGGTGCTGTATGATGTTGCATGCTGCACATTATTCGAGCTGTAGGGTTGTAGTGTAGTGTGCAATACAGTGCAACACAATGCAATGATACGCTTAACGAGATACACATACCTACTAACATTATTGCATTTCATCCTGAAACCCTTCGCCTTCGTGTACAAACTCAGTGAAACTGAAAACTATTGCCGTCATGTTTTACATGCAGTAATAGAAATCCACTTCGAGGTGACACGTTTTCTTTATTGTACTTACATGTGCGATACAATAACTGATATATTGCCAGAACTATTCTGCTCAATTTCCCCTTTTCGTGTTGTCTCTAATCCTGATCCTGATTGACGTGGTTTTACAATTTTATGATTGTTGTGCTTCCTGATGGACGTTAATATTATTCCCTACATCAAAAAATGACTAAAGTATATCTATTCCATAAAGGAGGATTCTTTTTATGAATTTTAGAAACGCTGTCCTTAAGGAATTTTCTTGTATAGGTACATATTTACTTATGTATGTAAATACAAAGATATATTTCTGTGTAAAATTCGCTAAATGTCACAAATAATGAAATTAGTATTAACAGCCACGCATGTAATTACTGGCCATTGTCCAATCCTAGGAAGTTTTTTCTTTTAGCTTTTTAAATACGATATTGTTCAGTTCCATTACTACAATCGAATTGTGGTAATCTTTTTTATTTTTTGAAGTAATTACTAATCCCATAAAATGCTCATTATCTAAGCAATTTAATATTTTCGAAAGAGTCGGGCTAATGCATAATGTAATTTATGGAAACAGTTTTATTAAATTGAAGGAGTTCAAAGTCTATGGTACTTCTGTGTGTATGATTTACTTATTATAGCAGTTGACCAAATTACAGAAAATCCTTTGTAATTGTCACAGTACCAGAAAACTTTTCTTCCGGAAACATATCACGTATTATGCTATAAAGAGTTAAATTAACAACATTAGCCGGAAACAAAGATATCTTCATAGCACATCTCCAACTATGATCAAAAGCTGTCTAATGTCTACTTTGCCTCGTCATATCTGTATGTATTTCTACTATAGCATACGTTACCACATCTGTCTGTCTCTCAGTATAGTCTGTTCTGTACTT
>JAQFYC010007754.1:0-10008 GCA_034694165.1 Tomocerus mixtus
CTAATACAATAAGAGCTAGTCGTGCTCACTTTGGCTTGGCCAAAGATGCCTATAATTGAACTAAACTAAACTAAACTAAACTAAACTTACACAATACAGGAAGTGTAATACATAATGCTCTTATATTAATCGTATAACTTGGAACACATTTCAACGTAATGTGAGATATTATATACCGAGAGTAAAATGCCAGCATGTTTCTTAAAGTGTTTATGTTTTTCAAATAATTTTATCAACATAAGATCAGCATCGTATATAAAAAAAAAGAAAAGTGGGCTACTTGCTCATAAGGCATTTATAACATTCCATTTTATAATATTGAGTGGAGATGTTACATACTAAATGTTAGATTTAGGAATAGATATTTCCAACGTACATTTGAAATGAATTCTTAGATGAACAATAATAATATTGATTACAAGCAATAATAGCAATTTTATAAATTGAATGTACATGTTACTACAAAAACATGTATACTGAATACGGAATAATATAATGTAAGGTATTTAGGTACTGTGGTTGGGATCCAATAGAAAATGACTTAGAAACTACGCGTAAATATATTTTTCTAAAGCTCGACAGTTGTATCATATTACTTTCATATTATCATAGCTTTCTTTTGCGTTCCGTACCTTCTGATGTGATAATTGTTGTCATTATTTAATTTACAAACATTACAAAGGTTTTCTGAATTGATATATATTTATTTGCATATCGTAATTGTTTCCAACTTAATTAATTCTCGAAAAGGTTTCAATTTGACTAGGGATACTATTTTGCGAAAATTTTGTTTCGTTAAGAATATCAGAACGTTTCTATTTTCCAATCGTCAAATTACCTTATAACAAGTAAAGCGAGTGCCATCATGGCACAGCGAAATCAAATAAAAAAACGAAATATTGACGAATGCATTGAACGTTATTTCTGGCTTGGTGATGTTTTGAAAACCGGATTTTGGGATTTCGACCCTAAAACAGGGATTGTGAGTTCTACGCGCTCGAAGAGGAAATTAATTTCTGCCATTTCTGGACTGGTCACAATGCTCTTCGTCACAGTTTATTGCGTCACCATTTTGCTCACTCAAATATTTTTAAAAGATCCGTTTCTACATGTTCTCGATATATGTATTATTTTACTTGTATTAGTTTTTACCCTTTTTTCCTTGGTATTATATGCAACATCTGCTCACTACAAATATTTGATGGCATCTTTTATGACAACTGTGTGGAAATACGATATAAAATATTCCCGTAAGTAAATTTGTGTAATATCTGAATTAAATACAATTACGTCAGTCACATGCAACTATAAGAGTCAATTTTTAAATAACGTTTTTTAAATAAATGGTTTTTTCTTTCAAAAAATATAACTGACATTGTTATTACAAAATCTTAAAACGAGAAAATATAATATATACAACTCTTTATTTTTACAACATTTAGGAGATTTCCCAAAGGAAGCAGCCGAACATGAAGCAAATTTTCTTTTTAAAATGTTTGTATTAGCGGCTAAGCGAAGTTGGTTAATATTAATTGCTGTTCAAACGTTTAGCATCGTATCAGTGCTAACGGATTTACATATGTTCTCTGGGTTACTAAATTATTTTGACCTACAGGGACGTATTTGGTATTTATTGATGGTGCTTACAATATATGTACAAGTTAGTGTGCACGTCAGCATGGCTTATATTTTCATAATTTTGTTGCTTATATTCTATACCCTGTCGACAACACGGTGGCTGATATCTATATCAAATACTGATTATGTTAGTGACTGTAATACGTATTTTAAAAAATTCATCCTTGCAAGAAAAATGTATATCAATATGGTACTTGCGAATCAAAATATAAATAGAATACTTCTGTTTTTTGCACCCCAATATCTATTTGGTGTGTTTATTGTCCATGTACTTTGCAATTTCGCAACTGTACGTTTGTACCATCAACTGGGCATTCCACTCTACTTCTTTTTCCCATTTATTGGTGTAGCAATTATTTTCCTGGAAGCCTTAATACTACATAAATTGGGAGAAGTTTATACATTGTGCCAGGATTTTACTCACAGTTGGAAACGCTTTGCTTTTAACAAAGTAATACGAAGGGAGATCCCAGCACTTTGGCCATTAAGGATTAACATTGGGCCCTTTTTCTTTTTTTCAAGAGAAACTACATTACAAATCTGGTTTATTACGCTAAACTACACAATAACTGCTTTAATGTCTATTCATATCTAAAAAATATGCTAAGTGCAGTAACTCTATAATACAAAATGGTATTAAAATGCAACCTACAAGGCTGTACAATACTTTTATAATATATTTAACATAATAAACTAAGCAGCGAGGGTTCTGCTTATACGTAAGACCATGATGGAAGATAACATGTTGTAAACGGTTAGTCATTTTGTCAATAAACACAATCAATCAATCAATCAAACGCGTGAATGCGATTTTTCAAGTTGGCTCACATTTTTATATATTATTGTATGGGAGACATAAGTTATATATTATGTATCTATTATTTGCGTTTGAAATTTACACATGTGTTTGCCTGGTTAACTATGTATTGCAGTTAAACAAACTGAATTGGTACAGGTGCGTATTTAATTATGTTATTGTATGATGGCTGTCTTCGTGCAAACATGAAATAAACGTTGAAATTGTACTACATTTGCATTCTTACTGTAGGCATGTAGAAATTATTCATACTAATTAATTGATATTAATTTACAGCAATAATCGAGTATGTAGGATGATGCAGGAATGAGCCGCCCACTTTTTAGATAGTACTTTCTCATTATAATAATTAATTTGTGTCATATTTTTGTTAAAAATTAGGTTGCAAATGACAGTGTGTGCAAATGTATATTACAGTATTTTTTCATTTGTTCTGCCGTTGAACAATTTGGCAAAAGTACTAATACCTACAGGAATTTTGAGTCGTAGCTAAAGTATAAATATATAAGCAATTAGATGGATGGGATGATTTATTTAGAAAATACATAAGTAAGTGCATACTGCGGATATAGTGAGTAAATAGAGCATTCATTTATTGTAATATTTACACAGTACACCTAGATATGTCACTTTTAGGTTTATAGTACTTTTGGATTTGGTTGAATTTATAATGCTTTTATAGGTGTGTTATAGTATCTTTTTGTTAAAGTACGTTTACATTTAATTGTTTTTCTTTTGCCGAAGTTCGACTCGTTTATCGATGGCTGGCGACGAATTTTAAGCGAGAATACAATGGGCAATTGGGACTAAACCAGTCAATTATATTTTTTATAGTATCTTTTATAGTATCATAGTTATAGTATGAAATACAAAAATTATACAAATTATTATTATTATTACGTAGTAATTTTAATTAACAAGTACGAAAACAGGACACGCAAACACATACAACTATATAAACATAATTGTTATTGGTTTCTAATTCATGAAATTTGTTTTGAAGGATCTTTTCTACATTAATTCGTTTTGGATCAAGTTTCCACAATGCTGCTAAATCATTAATTAGTATGCTCGGCGTCACATTTATTAATTATGTACTAAATAGCAAAAATAATATTAGCACAGTACGAGTATGACTTAGTAAGCGGATTTATTAAATTCTGCGTTACAAACGGAGATAGACTAAAAAACATTAGTCGTATTGTATACACCACGTAAATGATGGTCTGCAAATGCTGACACTAATCACTTAAATAACTTTGATAATGCTAATAAAAATTGAGATTTATTAACAAATATAAGTACATAATAGATCAATTACTCTGACAAATATATACGTACTATCACTTTCAACGAATCTCTCAACGTTCTAATTTAAGTGAGAAGGGTTATAATGATAATTGTCATTGAAATCAAAAGTCAAATAGGTACTAAATAAATAGTCCACGCTTGTTTTAGTGCCCCACTTTTGAATTTTTTGGTTAATTTACGTTTTAATTATACTTGCATTGAATTTTGATTCCTCAGCGTCACGCTGGGTATTTGGATCATATCATGAATATTAAGATTATCTACTGTTTCACTCTCACATTTGTGGCCCTGAGTTCGCCAATGGCACTTACAAAGAACCAGGACGAATTAAACAACAATGCTCACCCAAAAAGAAAAACCAGAAGTGCTGGATGTGGAAGCTTTATTACAAACTACCAAACATTTCACTCCAATGTAACATTCCAGTCATACTTCCCCTCCCCGGGAAAGTCTTGTCCAGAGTCGTGTTCCAAAAATAGTAAGTGAACAAGGTTATTTAATCATTTCTTCCTTTTGGTACGGGTTTTCGTAGTTAGTTTACATAATTATACACATCGATAATTTTCCGCAGTGTACTAACTGCAAATACGAAGCGAAACAGTATTCTTATGATTAACAATAACAATTAACACTAACCCAATAACAATAATGAATATAATAAATAATATATAATGCTTTAAGTTTAAATAGTGTTTCTTAGTTTTTATAATTTCCATACATATCTGTTTGATTACAGCTAATCCAGACCCAGACAAAGCCAGTGTAAGTAAAAGCTTTATTTTAGACTTCGATTTTGGAAACTATGCCCTAGATTTGTATTTGTTGATTGATGGAACTGGGAGCTTTACCGAAGACAGAGCAATATTGGCTGGGATCGCTCCTGACCTATTTCAGGAAATCAGGAAATTGTCAACAAATTCATTTATCGGATTTGGATACTTTGGGGACAAATCTGGAAAATTTGGCCCAGAAAAGTAAAACTTACATTACAACAAAAATAAATTACTACGCTACATATAAAAAGATTCATCTTCACTCTGTAGTTGTCAATTTTACTTTCAGCATTGGTATTGTTCACAAATTAGCATTGACCAATGACATTGCAAAATTTGCAAGAGCTTTACAAGAAAAGGAGGAAACCGATGGAGGTGAGCTGATACGCGTACAATTAATATATTACAAGGGACGCGTCAGATATTTGATATTTGTATAACTAAGTATTTAATATGCAGGTTAAAATTTTAGTTGATATTTTTACCAGGGGATGGTCCAGAAGATGCTCTAACAGCACTTAGTGAAATTGTAACCTGCAAAGATCAGGTAGGGTGGCGCAATTCTTCACTTCGGCTACTTTTCTTGGCAACGGACGCCTCTTATCACATAGCTGGAGAGGGAACTGGGGTAAGACAGTGGAAAATAAATTTACTGCTTTTAATAATATTGCCATTGACCTTCAATTCATAATTATATTGTTATTTAGGCCAAATACGATGTAAAATGTCACCTGGATTCATCTGGAAGGTTTGTTGGCACACCATATAGTGCTTTGGATTACCCAACCGAAGAGCAAACAAAGTTTCTACTGAAATCAAATGCAGTAAAGCCAATTTTTGGCATACAAGGGAAATCCACAGTGGATTACTATAAAGTTGTAACTAAAGCATTGTCTCCAAACCCCGTTGTTGTCGAATTGTCTAGTAACTCAGAAGATATAATAGCCGTTATTGAAAAAGCGTATAAAGAGTACAGAAAAAACATTATGATTGAAACAACACTGAAGGGAATGGAGGAAAATTACAGAAAAGTTTCATTTGTGACAAAGTGCATTGATGTTAAAGGATTTCCACTCGAGGGTGTACAAAACGCAGCTTGCAGCATCCCAGATAATGGTAAAATACGATTTCAAATTAATGTCACATTACCTTGCCCATGGGAACATGACGACGTGGAATTAATTGCAAACCCAATAGGGGTATCGGACTGGAGACCAATTAATCTCGCTTCAGTTTGTGACTAGATCTCCAGTAAGTAATTAAATAATGTATTTATGTTTGCTGCTCAGTTAAAAATAGAAGCTCTGATAATATGTACTTATATTAAAATGCAAATAGGTAGTAATTAGTAGGGATATGATTGTGACAATTATTTTCTGTACGAAGCTTTTTTTAAGTATTATTGTACTAGCTTAAATTATGCTGAACAAAGTTTGACAATAAAACCTTGAATTGAAATATTTTTAATGCCATAAAAAATTCAGCCGCACTTAAATAATTAGATTACTATTAACTCCATGCAATGAAATATTTGTATTATGCGCATTAAATTATATGTATGGCGAGATCATTCTAATTATTTAGGTACAAAAAACGCATTGTAAATTGTAAAGTAAGATTTAGCGATGGAAAGTGTGAGACAGCAGGACAAATAATTTAATTCTTGGATATTGTAGTTTATCGCTTTATTCATTTATTTGGAAACGCATTGAACATTTCAGAATTATTATTGAAACGTGACAAAACATGATTTAACCAAGGTGACATGTTTGTCCTGCCGAAGGCTTATAGCAAGAGTTTCCACATGCGGATTCTCCAAAATTGCAAATTTGGCCGTTGGTGCATGTCTGCCCGGATGAAGACTTGTAACAGTTATACTTCCCACAAGGACTTTCACCAAAGTTGCAAACAAGGCTTTCTATATTTAATAATGTCAAGGCATATAATATTGAAATTTTGTATTTAATATATAAATGAATTTGTTAGGACGTTAGGAAATTAAAATGCAAATAAATCAAGTTTATAAAACAATACTCACCAGTTTGTGGGATATTATATGCAATCCCAAAAACGAGGATAATTACAAAGAAAGAAGCATTCATTGTGAAATAGAAAAAAGGAAATCCTTAATGACAGTAGTTGTTGAGTTTGGATATTGAATTATAAATAAAGAATATATCGTGGATAACTCTTATTTATATTGTGGCTGTGCAATGTTGATAATTTATCTGCTGACGTCCATGCTCCCAATATCCCAATGTAATGGAGATATAAAAAATGCTAATGTCGCCCATTAATTTCAGTAAATCAATAAAAAAATTAAACGCATTATTTGCTTTACCCACATCATTTTCTATTGGTATCCTTAACACATTAATACCTGTGTCGTTAAAGTCATTCATTTACATAATTGTTAAAGTTAAAGTCATTTCTAAATGACAATGAATACAAAATAAATATGAAGTCACGCTCCATATACCTAATATGTGTAATATGTACATTAAAATATTACCATTATAAAATAATACTCATTTGTTATATTATTATATTATATTGACGGCAGTTTTTCCCTTTCTGACGTTATAAGATATTAATTACTACTTCTTAAAAGGGATTAACATTCTTAACAATATTAGTCTACATACTTTTAGTACATGCGTCATAATATCATAATTTAGTGTTTCGAAAATATTTGTTGCTTTGAACAATATGATACTGTCATTAAGATGTTGTCCAAAAAATGTTGACCTAGTAATTGTTGATAAAACAATACAGTTTCCTATTTATATTTTATTTTACTTTAATATTCCTCTTATAATGTTAATGCATGTTGAGCAGGTTTGTTACCTGTGTGGAAAACATTATCATATATGATAATAAATGTATTTGAATCTCATGAAATGTGTGATGCATGCAAAATATAATTGGCGACGTAATTGTGATTTTTCAATTCGCAACTGCATCAATATCAATGCCCCGTTATCTATTATGTTATTACTATATGGTTGTAATAATGTAAATGGTAGATGATGAATCATTCACGAAACCTTTTTATGTTACAACGTGATCCTTTGAACCCAAAATGCATTTGATGTGGAGTGATTGTGTTTATTACTGTGACCAAGAATTAACATTACAGTTATCTTCCATTTGCTTTACAAAAGCAAATGGAAGATCAAGCGATAAATAGCTATTGCACATATTATTTAACTGTATTCAATGTAACTGCTAGCCTACGCCACATTGTCGTTTATCACCAAGTGGCTTCTGTCCTCGCAAGTATTAGGGTTGGCGAAACAGCACAACAGCTTGGAACAACATCCTGAAAAGATAATTATTTCAATATTGAATTGAATGTCAATGTTTTTAATGCAGATACATTTTCATGTTTTAGATACGCTAATGCTTATTTATTTTTAACATTTTAAGGCTTTTTAGGAAAATTTTAACATTTTTTTAATAAAACAAATTTCTAAGAATTGTCTATAACATATTAGTATTATACTTGTTTTACCTGAGCTTTGGGTTTTCTTCTTCTTGTTTTCCTCATTGAAAAATAGGAATGCTTTATCGATGTCTTCGTTTAGTTTTTGTTCATTTGCCATTTCCAGCTCAACACTTTTAGGCATGTCATGATTTTTAAAATGGTTCTGAGCCCTTCGCTGATGATGTAAATGACACTTGGTAATTTCTTTATCGCTAATTCTGAATGGTACATCTAAACTCTTCTGCATTTGCTCTTCATATATTTTTAAAGAATCTTTTTGGCGAGCAGAGTACATACTTTCTATCCAAATGTACGCAATGTTGGTTTTACTTGTTACTGAATCCTGTAAAGTATTAAATGCGCTAATTAGGCTGTCGCAAATTTGATTACGCATTGAAATCCCGGTGTGCTGGAAGTCAACGCTAGTTTTTAAAGTCAAGTTCTCCGGATTTAATAGTTGAGTAATAAACTTCTTGACTTCGTATACAAATTCTTTACGAAGATTCGAAGTATCATCATCATCTTCAATCAATTCAATTCCAGGATGTGGTAGGAGACAACTGGATGTTTCCTTGAAATTGCCCAATATGGATTTTCGTACATTTTTTGCGTTCTCCTCCATGTAATCTCTAGGCCTGATTATTTGCATGAAAAAGTTATGGGATTCATTATTTGTATTAGCCCCATGGATTCCGTAGTTGTATTTTTTGCGATTTTGCCAGTCCCGTATAAGAAAAAATAAATTGGACGATGATCCTTTTTCCGGAAATAAATTTGCGTATTCGGTGTACAACTGAAGAAATTGTAATTCGTGTTCCCTGAATTGCTGGTCATTGTAAATTAATGTTGAGCACAGAATACAGCTAAGAGTGAAGATTACTATGTCCTCCTTTGTAGGTCGAGTAGGATCCCCGTTTCCTTGAGTGTCAAGCAAAATTACAGCGATGTCTTCGTTTCCCTTTTTAATAAAAAACGGTTGTGGCCAAATTTGGATTCCCGCCGTTTGTCTTTCGGTAGATTGTCGCCAGGTGAATTTTTCCTGCATTTTTTTAGTTACCCAATCCCAATCTTCTTCCGATGTGATCGTGTCCTTCAGCAGGAGGTATTTAAGAATGTTGGTAAGCATGTAGGACTTCCCAGTTCGTTGTGGACCATTTATAGATATAATGGATAATTTTCGGCCACCAACTACGTCCATTATTCTTCTCCATTCTGTCTGGTTGAAAATTAGTCTCCCATTATCAAAATGGGCAATTTGAACTGAACTTTCCATCACTTATCCCAAAAATACACGTTAATATTTCCAAAGCCAGTTATTCAGCAAAAAAATTATGAAAACAAAATATAAACTCAAAATTTAATTACAGGAAAACTCTTATAACACACCTTTATTGCAGCCGTGATTTTTCTTACTAGAAGTTTACATGAATAATCAAACCGGTATAAATATACATTCATTGTCATTAATTCTTTTTTTCTTATCTATTATAATGTACTTTTGTATCTAATATTGAATTGTACAGCTTTTATCTTTACGGGACACTTTGACTGATAAGATTACCCTGTCTCTTTCCTCTATTTACTCATTTCAATATCTTGTATCAAATATATAAATTGTATTGCCGAGGATGCTTGAAAAAGAATACATATATAATATCATATAATTTATATCATCGCAAATATCTATATACCTACTGTGTGAAATAAGAATTAATGAAGCACAATAAATCAATTATTATATTATATAAATAAGAATTAATAATTACCATGAGTAATTATTAATTCTTATTCAACACAGGAATATTATATATTTATATAACGTGTCGTAGGCCGTAGGCATAGAGTACCACCAGTACCAGGCACAAAATACACTTGTTATAGTATAGTTACCTTTCACGTGATACAAGTATATATGTTACCGGCAAAATCGGTAATAAGGCATTACCGGTAATGCCTAGGCAAAAACGGTAATTTCAGTTTTT
>JAQFYC010007755.1:0-10007 GCA_034694165.1 Tomocerus mixtus
TGCAAAGCCAGACATAATACAGACGCTAGACACATTGTGCTACATTGTATAGAAATTATATACTGTATTCTACCATTTATCTGGGCAAAACAGACTAGGTGTGACCGATATTTGGCTTTACTGTCGGGAATGGAAAAAGTTGGTTAATTTGGGATTTAGGGAATTGACAATGAATAGTCAGCAGGGAATCTTCCATGGATGTTAAATTCACTTTTGTTGGAATTCCCTAGTATTTCACTGCGAAATCTTCCCAATAAACCTACATGGCTGGTATAGGGTAGTAAAGCATTATCACACTAGACAAGACAGGTAACCAGTTTTCTAGTAAGGAAGGCCAACCAAGGTTAGATATATCATTTAATCAGTAAGGCACTAGACCACTATTACTACTTTTTCCATATCTACTTTTTACCTGAAAAACATTTTTATGCAAAATTGTACATAATAAGTAGGCACTAGGCACATAGAAAAGTATGTGTAAATGTAAACTCTAATGTACGGCAATACAAGGCAAATTGGCTAAGAAGTAAAAATAATAGTAAAAGTTGATTCATTTTTGATAGACCGCAAGAGTGGTCCAATCCAAGAAGAGGGTGTGGGTAAGATTCGCATCTAATTATAACATCTTTGCGTCTCAATTCATTTAATTGAACATTTCCTTTTGAATTAAAAAATTGGCCAGGTTTTCTAGATTTACCATGATTGTATAGAAAAGCTTTTCCTGAAATGTATTTCCAGACAGAGCATAATGTTTAGTTCTTTCGTTACAAAATTACATTTGGGATGAGACATTTTGCTCGTCATAATGCTTACGTGTGCTTATAGCGAATCCGTCCTTTCTGCAAGCAAATGTTAAATGGGATGTACTATACGTGATGTAGATTTAATGTAATGTATGCCAAGTCAAGCGACAATACTATTATATACTCTTTATAAGAACAACCTTGAGGAAAATGAAAGAACTCGTGTACCGGTGTACCTTACTGAACTACAAAGAATACAAATCTATACCACATTTTATATATCACGTGAGTTCATATTGCCAAAATGCCAAATAATAGTACACATTTAACATACATTCTTGCGTGCGTAGTACTAATAATATTTATTCAATTACCAGGAACTACGACCTGATGATTTGATGATGATGTGCTATTGTAATGCTACGATAAGTGATGCTTTCATATGCACACAAACACAAAATGCTACTAGTTATACAGTACTCTATCATTTCACTTATATAAATAAATACATAACACGTCATATAGTGTATAGTAAACTCAGGTAGACTGAGACTGAATGACTGAACATTGTCAGATTATCACACATACCAACTTCCACTCTGTTATGTTAGCGTTATAGAAATCTTCTATGTAGTAAGTGCCTTATAAATTATTTCGCTCCATACATAGCTATAGGTACACTGGTACACATGAGTTCATTATAGTATAATTCTAATCCACAATATAATTTTAACATAGGTAAATGTAAATTCAATTTCATACACAAACCTAATTGATTGTCATTTCCAGGTCCATTTTTTTAAGATTTAATTACCTTGTGCGCTGCGACATACACACTATGCAATGCACATTATGGATGACAGACAAACAAAAGCATTAGCAAAATCATCACTATTTACTAATTGTTAGGCACCCATAAGTAATAGTCGTAATTGCTTACAATTCCATTAGAAAATTATCATATGCTCCCTACTGCAACAGAATCTTCCCTAGTCTTCGCTAAGATAATCTTTCATGGATCACTAATCTCAATTAATTATCGATGACTGGTGATCAATTTTACATAACTGTACACTATGCTATTTCTTTGCACCACACTTCTCCAGAACATTCGAAATAATATTGTAACAGACCATGAATATTAAGTACTTATTTAAGATTTAAGGCAGTCAAGTTACTGAACAGAACACTTAATTACTTGATAGTTATTTAGTAAATTGCTTTAACCTTCTTGTACATCTACCTTACTAAAGTGCAGCTCTGTACAAAAGTCGTTGGACAGCTGTCAACTACAGAAATAAAAACAAAATAATCCCATGGCACAACTAAATATTCCATCCATTGACAATCATATTAATTAACCATAAATGCTCATTAATTCGGCGATCGATAAACGTACTAGTAGCATATAAAAATGCGCAAACATATCCAACTGCACCAACTAAAATAACTTAACCTTCTCCATGCATACAATATTTCTGTATATTGTTTCCAAATTAATTATTCTGTAGTCTTACTGTGGCTACAGTAAGACTTTTCTTTCATAAAGTTGATCTGACTACATAGTTGAAAGTCAAAATTCAATACATAGAATGGTTAAAAATACAACATTTTACCACACTTAGCTTATCCTACTGTAAGACAAGTTGAGTTAAAAGCGCGTTGCTCAGCTTGGCTGTAAGTTAGCAAGTAGTAAGTACATAGTAAGTACATAGGCATCCTCATACTATTATGTCGTCAAGTATAATTTTCAACTTTTACTACCTACTAATAATTATTATATACTGAGCACTTATGCGATAGGTATGGTATTTATTCATACTTAAAGTACTAATTATAATACATAAGATCTACTGTACGTAATACAAAGTGTTTAAGAGATTACACTCGACATTTATATTACTTCCTAGACTTCCTTATTATTATCACTAATCGAACCAATCATTAAATCCAACACATCTCTACAAAGTGGAAATGCAATTGTATTCAGGAAGCTGTAGGATTTTAAATTATGTCAAAGTCAAGAAAATTATTATAGGAATTAACCAAAACTACACAAAATATTGCTCACTCAGCGAATGGCATGTGTCGTCAAGCATGAAACTATATAAACAATATACCATGTTTACTAAAATCACTACCTACCATCTAAACAATGAAATTGATAAGACCTTCTTTACTATTTTTGTTAGTTACATACAGTTGTTACATTAGATTGTTGCAGCCCATGCAATGCATGCTACGTAATGCTAATAAAGTTAAATCTCTATACGTATGCTGTGCTATACGTAAATATATGGCGAACGCTAAAAGCAATGAAATTTTATGCACCTTGCAACCTAACGCATACAGTTTGTGTGTTCAACTGACCCTTGAACCAAATTTTCTGCGGCGAGTAAGAAACAATGCATTGTTCTTACGATTGAAATAATATTACACCTAATTACTTTGTCAAACGATAAAATCTTTTTGCTATCCAAACTTTTAAACCTCAGTACAACAAAACTATCCATTCTCATATACTAAAGCATTGAACTTCATGCTTTTTCATCCAAAAGACTAAGATATTTAGGTAATTTAATAATAACTACACGATTTAACATCACGCTAAACAAATATCACTACAAGCATTCTTGTACATCACTTGGGTATACTAAATTTTAGCGAATCTATTACATTAGTAATAAATTAACCTACATTACAAGGCGAAAACAAAATCTCCTTTATAACAATCAAGTCACCGTATGTACAGGCAGACAACACAGCACATCGTAATTCATGTAATATTGATGCCAAAATAAGACCCCATAATTTTCCTCAACCACAGCTTACATACACACCGTAGCTTTAACGTACTGACTGTGTAGTAATAAGCAACAGTTACAATTTATTTACGAGGCAAGGCGAGGTGTCAATTGAATTAATATTTGCTTTTGTCAAATACTACAGTATAATTTGAGTTTAAAGAGCTCTTCTTACGACATTATGTCCACCAATTTGCCAACTTGAAACAAAAATAGCCAGAATTCAGCAAGATACTAGTAAATACGGTAATCATAATACTACGCAAATTAATTATGAATAATTAAGATGTATTTATAAAAAAAGTTGAAATGTGAGGAAATGGAAATATTTGCTTGCTACGAGATACCTAACGAAAATCGATAACACGTGCAATAACATACCTACATATACGTTAGAGTTTTGCGTTTTCCAAATAAACAGGTCTTTTAAGTGGTAATGACAATTCAATTCCTGAATCAAACATGCAATCATACAGCATGCACGTATATGATTTAGGTAAAGAGCCAGATATTTTTGTTTACACATCTTCTTCAACGTCAACTTACCTAACTAATCCATTACAGTAGTTATCTAAGCTAACTATTCCTGTCGGGCAATAAAGTAAAATTAAAAATAGGATCGCAAACTTTTCCAGAAAAGTCGTAGCCGTATTCACACTCAACTTTAAATAATACAAGTTATATTAATACCAAAGTAAAGTGTGAGAAGATTAGATAAGTAATATTTAATTTAGCGGGGACTATAATATAAACCAAAAGAAGATCTCACGTAACATTAGATATTTGTATATGACACGCTGGAAAATTTCCTGAACTTGGTTACTTGGACATATTCCAATATTTATACTTGATGTACTGTAAAATATAACGAGGCCAACCGAAAATATGACCCACACCCGGCAGAGGCAAAAGTAATCGGAATAGCTAACTAAACAGTTCATTACATAAAAGTTATATGTACAACTATATTACATTTCCACCTAGGAATTAGGGATGTTGTAAGGTTGCAGTTTTTGATCTTTGCTTATTTATGCGAGCGTTCATTTAGTAGCATCTTTCTTAACTGATCCAATTTACGACACAACTGTTGGAAATTCTAAAATAGCTTCTAAATGCATTTAGTTTTAGTTCACCTGAGCCTACGAGTTCCACGTCCGCGAAACATTGCTTAATTAGGTATTCGGCAACATCGTAATGTCCATTCCGACAACTAGCAATTAATGGAGTTGCTCCAGCTGTCTTACTTGACAATAAATGTATACGTTCTGCCTTCGGACGATGCTCCAAAACATTCTGCAATGACACAAAAAAAATACTGCAATCAGAATAAGTACAATTACATTACAAAGTATAATACTTCGGCATAGGTAGTGGTAGAGGAATCGTTTCCTAAAAAATCAGGTAGTCGATAATTCGATATAGCAACTATATAAAAGCACCCAGCTGTTAAAAGCTTGTCAGATATACAGGTAGTCAAATGACGTCAGACAACAAGACATGTGCCGTAAGTATCAATCTGTAGCTTTAACATTGAGAGGAAAATAAGAATGTCCATACATCTACCAGACCAGACCACAAAGTATATCACTTGCTCATCCAACGCAAAATACCTATTTAACCATATAACAGGTAGACAATATAACGTTATTAAATAAATGTGTACAATATAGGTCACCGCGCCACAAAACATGTACAGTATGCATTTGTGTCCCCTTTCTTTTACCTTTCGTGTGCGTAAAATCGTATCTCATATGCATCCTACATGAACTAATTGCAACTTCAATTAGGTTAAAGTTTGAATTTATAATGAAACCTATTTACTTTTAAATTCTTGTTTGATTCACGTTCAAGATCATCGAGGAACACAATATACAAAGAAATGCAAATGAATTAATGGCGATAGTAATAAAATCCCAACAGGCCCAAAATGTTGTTTGGTCACTTTTACTCTCGGTCAGAATTTGTATGCACTGCATTTTGCTATACTAAAACTAACATTTTTGTATAAGTTATATTATAGTCATACTCTCGCATGTGAATTGTGGATGTCCTTCCTACTAAACAGAACCTAGACACGGCAACGCAACGGCATTGTAGATATAGGATAAATTCGTTACGTACCTCTTTCAGTTTATCTCTAGCATAACAAAAGATTACTTTTCAGTATTGTATGTTCATAATTCTACAATTCTACTGCTCACAAAAAAGATTGGTAGGTTTTTTAATAGTTACCATAACTGTGTTCTGGTTCTGCTACGTGTTAAAGTGCTAGAAAAAAATGTTGAGACAAAGCACAAGCACGAGTTTGGTGTATTGATCGGTTAGAGAACGAATATTATGAGTTTCCGCTTAGTGTTCTACTACTAAATATGACTGATCGTGAACCATGAGCCTTTGCATACATCTAGCTAATTTACACTTGCACCGCATATGAAAACCAAATCATAGATTTCTTTGTTTACATAAAACAATTTAGCTAGACTAAACAAATAAATGACTGTCTGGTAATTTTGGTACATTTCATATTACACTACGTACCTTGTAAAGCGCTATATCACATAACACAACTACCTGATATCATTAACTAACATAACTTTAAACAAAACCTCAGAATCATCCAATTTCCGTAAACACTTGCTACATAGGTAATATAGACACAGAAAATCATAAAAATATAATATGTAAAAAGAGAGAGAAATTACATACCTTGATCAATGTCAATTTTCCATGAGATGCAGCGTCAAAAATTTGATGCTCCATACTTCATTGCGTAAACAACGTCTCGATGTGTATAACAGATTATTTGTGTTGCTTTCAAGCTTATATTACTTGTATCCGCTATTTCTCTGCACCTTCACAACACTTCACATTCACAGCTTTACTGTAGATGAAATTAATTAATGTAGAAATGTTCCCTGAAAATCAAATATGTAGATAAAAATCTAAATATCTCGAAATATTCTTAGGTTGTGTAAAATGTATTTCTTAATCTTAATCTTCCATGATATTTATTTCGTATTATGTAGTTGTATTGCAGAAGTTACTTACAGTCAGTGTGGAATGGTTTCCTTTCTTATCTTTGAAACAAAACCGATATGTAGATATGTAGATTCCTCGATGCTCACTGGCAAAAATCTCTGGACTTCACAACACTTCTTATCTTAGCAGTAATCAAATCAACAGTGAACTTCAGTAAAGTTCTTCAGTATAAGCTGCTCCAGTTACTTATGTATTTCAAATGAAAAAGTGTGATGCACAAAAATACTCGGAAATCCCCTTGTGTAGTTTAATTAAATGCTACGTCACTTGCACAACATCTATTTATCATAAGTAGAAACAATCGCTCGTTTGACGATAGTAGATGTTAGTTAATATAATTTCTTCATCCAGTTCCAAACTTCTAGCACAGTATTCAGCTCAGCAGAATCGTATCGTTACTGGATTGACTCTTCTAGCCGTACAGGATGGTGCTTCGGTTCACTCCAATTGAATTCTGGGTAAAATTGGACCAAAATAAAACTTATCTTACACATTGCCAACTGCGAGATATTAGTTTACTTTACTTCAGCTAAGTTGAGACTATCTGTTCCATATGAACACGAAAAACTTAAGTATCAGAAAAGTTGGCGTCGACTCACACAGCCACAAACGTGCAAAGCCAAAGCAACCTACCTAAAGTAAGCACATTAATACACAGAGATACTCACAGATAGATTGTACTTAATACCAGCACATACAGCACGGCTGTAACTAACTTACATACGTACACAACGTGTATGCGCCAACCCAGCAAAAGTACCTAGTATTCCACAATGATAATTATTACACTATCTACATCGAAGACATTATTTTAGTACAGGCAGATATCGCCTGTCATTTATATTTTATCACTCTCAAAAGATAACTACATAGTATACATACTTACTGGTGCTAATTAACTAACTATACAGATACATATACTATGCCTACGGTCTACGATTAGCGATTACTACAAGCAGATACGTGCAGAATAAGAATAATGTAGAGTAAAATGAAGCATTTATCTTACACAGAGAATAGATTACATGCATGTAGGATTTAGATTATGTATACACAGTATACAGTGTTCTCGAACATAAAACACTACTTAACACACATAGGAAGGACAGTGCAAAAACAAGAATTAGATGTACAGCGTAGGGAGAAGATACAATAATATATATTTACTATATTCACATTCAACAGAAAGAAATAGTACAAGTTCATTTTCTTCATAATACTAGCACTATTGCGCCTAATGTGTTACATTATACGCAAATTCTATGTAACATAAATATTAGTATGTACTACTTAAGTTAGAAAACAAACAAAATATACACTAACCAGCAGACGATGAAGATGATCCGCAAAACAGAGAACCGATTCACTCTGCAGGTTAAAAGATGTGCGAAACGAGCTCTGGTCGGGCTACAAAAGCTGTACTGTACGCAAACAAATAGACTACTTCACTCTCACCGTGTGCTAAAATAATAGCAGTGCAGTGGTTTAGTTCAGTCTGCAAATCCTTGGTTAGTCACTACTACCGATGTTTTCTCACTTGGAAGCAGAAACAGCACAGTCGGAAATCCTACGAATCAGGAAGCCAAAAACCAAAAATAATCATTTAACTTTACTTAACTCTCCACTTTTAGTACAAAATTATTTTCCAAACAGTACGAAATATAAGATATACGCAACAGAATTTAACTTTGTTGAGTGTAAACACAACAAAGACATAATGTGTAGCACAAGTAATAAATTAGCAGAGTAAAACAACACAATACGCAAAAACATCTACATTTCACTAGTAATAATACCTACCTACATCAACCCACCCTAATTTACTTTTACAGTATTTGCAATTTAAACTCAATACTGTTAATACTGCCTTCCTGTCATATTAACTGAAATAAACGAAATTACTTTATGGCTAGTATGGTGTACTTTTGTAAGTAAAAGATTCAGAGAATAAGAAGAATCTATCTAAATACGAGTAAAGACCTTTTTCACATTCATAATATGACCTATGCACACTGGAAGTAATAAAGATAAATAAGGAATGCGGCTGCGGTTACATAAAATATTTACCGATGATTCGTATATAGACTTTTGGCCATTTTAAAATGACTTGCAAAATGTCTCTGATAAACTGTAGAAATAAAAAACATACGATTATGAATGACTTCACTTACGACGATACAAGTATTGGGTAATCTACTCAGACACAGCAAATATGCTTTTGATTAACGATTGCTTACGCTTTTTGCTTGCGTACTCTACCATAAACAGAACTCTATTTATTTATATCTTCGTTAAAGAAGCTACCACGGATTCCTACTGTTAGATATTTCTTTAAAACTTTTAACGAACAAGGAAATCAGCAAAAGCGATTTTGTAAATTAAGTTCTCGACAATTGGTTTTGAATATCAATTAACAATCTATCTATGTTATAATATTACTACGGGATAAAAAAAATTGATTTCTAAGACAAATACTATAAATATGCATGCAACGATGAACATAAATAATATGGTCCAAAACTTCCATTACTGATACTGACGTACTATATCACATATACGCTTACTTAAGCTCTTAAATGAAGAGACCGTTTTTTGTTCGCCACATTTATATTCTTAGGTGCAAGGGGAACGAAATGACAAAATTACAGCCCAGTTAGTTAACTATAATTGTAACCACAGACGTAAGTGCAGCACTTCAAGTACTTGAGTCGTGATAAAACGCAAAATGATGACGATAACAAAATGGTTGCAAAAAATGTCAATCTATTTTCAAAGATTAAAGATCCACTTAAGTCAAAGAGTTATCCAACAAAACAACGCAGCAGAGCAAATGTGTAATTTATTATAATATCACTTGCTGTAGAATAATGTAATTTGCCATGCTAAACTACAACTCTACACCATCCTATGCATAATGCCTATTGAACATACCTAATGATTGCAAACATCCACACAAATACTCATTTCAAGGTTATACGTAACGTAAGTACAGTAAACGTTAGCTTTCTTTAAGTTGCTATAAGTGTATTTTATGTTAAGTATTAACATTGTAACATTTTCAAATGTCCTACACAAAAAACTAACTACAAACTATACAATAAGAGTAATATAATAGCTTGGAAAATTGATAATAACTGCCACAATGCTAACATTTTATACTTATATAGTTCAGTCATACATAAAGCTGAAGTGTATGAAGTATGAATCCAAGTAAAATCAATCAAATGATTTCAAACTTTAAGTTCAAATGTTAAGACTCAAAAGTAAGGAAATGATCCCAACATCCCAATCAATGACAAGGAATGAAAGAATACACAACACAAACACTTTTAGTATTCTTGTAAACTTGTATCTCACACAGAAACACTTGAACTGAACTCAAATAATTTTATACATACAACCTATACTACTTGTAGATTCC
>JAQFYC010007756.1:0-10004 GCA_034694165.1 Tomocerus mixtus
ACCATAGCTCCTGAGGGCTTTCAACCTTCTTCGATGAGTTTTATCCATCATTGATGACGGAGTTTTCATTTGGAATAAAAATTCCGTTGTATTTTTGAAACAAATAGCAAATCCAATGAGACATAGAGTTATAGCAGTGAAGCAAGCCTGGAGCAACATTATGAAAATTATTAAAATTTCTGAGTTGACTCTGTTGCTTAATCGAATGATACAATAACTGGACTGTATCACAAGAGATGAAAGCAATAATATGAATCCAGGAAGAAAAATAGAAATGAAACTAGAATTGAACACTCCATTCAATATTCTCAACCTGTTGTATACCAAAATTTTAGAGTTGATGCTCCTATCCTTGTATCTTAAAATAATATTTTGCGATGTGATAATCAACTCCTCCTTGTGTAAAAATGCAAAGCATTCAGAAAATATTCATGTGTTTTTAAAAAATGAGCATAAACTATATAGATACCTACCTGCTATTTTGACGCTGGTAATTAAAATCCCAGAGGATGTAAGTCACAATGTAAGAAAATGTAAGAATGTCCAAACAAGATAAGATGACATTTGTTGCCGTTTGGATAAGCAATAAGAAATATCTTATTAAAATATCGGAGCTTTTATCTGGGAAAAAGAAGTCTGCCAGAAGGTATTTCCCTTCTCTCATGTTTACAGTTGTGTTAATGGCGATAGACATGAATGTATTCAAGGGAATGAACCAGATGGATAGCAATCTCTCCAGTTTAAATCCATACAGCTTCTTTGGGTCAGTATCCAAACCTGCATCTTTACAGGGTAATACAAAAAACAACTTGTGAAACTATAATCTAATAAACTGATTAATATCACTATAAATGACCAGCGAAGGTATCATTTTTATTATAATTATGCGTAAAAACAGATATAGAGTGAATTTAAAACATCGTCCCACATAATACAGTCCGTTTTTGGTCAAATCTCACATTGCCCCAATAAGTTGGGGCATTGTGAGAAAGTAAAATTTATCCTTGCATTGAAATCCGTTAACACAATTCAAAAAGGTGGAACCGTTTAAAAGCTACAGAGTAGTTTATCTTACAAGATGTACCCCCGTACCCCTTGGGATGGTCCGATTTGGACCATTTTCATAGCTATCCGTCCTATTAAATCAATGAACATGCACGACAAGTTTGGTTGAAATCCGTCCAATACTGTAGACGTTATTTTGTATACAGACGGACGGACAGACTGACGGACGGACATTACGAAACCATATCCAGCTTCGCTGGTAAAAATTCTATGCAAGTGTTTTCAAAAGTTATTGTCCTGCTAACCATAAAGTAATGCAAAAATTGCTTAAAATTGGAATTATCAAAACTTAAAGTAACAAATATTTAAGGCATACTTTAAGCCTGGAATGCATAATTTTCAAAAACTGAATGAATTTTCATTATTAATTCAAATTAATTTATTGCAGAAGAGGTATCTACAAAATTATATCTTACTTTCCACTGACGCCAGGTTTAATTGCAGGCAATTCAAGGTGTCGACCACTTCTTTCTTTTTTGCCAGAATATTCAGCAACGAAATGACATGTAAAACATACGTTGTTGCGTTCATGTAAATCATTATGATTTCATTTTCAATTTCATTTGTACTGTCGAGTTCAGATTTCAGCTGAAAAATTTCGTAGATTACTAGCATGCTAATGAAAATCAATGTAAATTTGATCCTTCGTTGTGATTTGGAAAGACAAAACTTTCTTTCAGAACTACTCCAATAATATGGCAGACCACCAAAATAGTTGCCAATATTTACATACATCCCTATCCATTCGAAGTTGCTGTGATTGCTCTTTAAACTGCTTGGCCAGCTTGACAGTATGCTTTTAAATACATTTGAGCTTATTGTGTTCGCTTTCCTAAATTTCAAGGTTTCAGGAGCTGAAGTCAAAGTTCCTAACATGTTAAAAAAGATAACAATAGTTTTTTAAATAATAAAATTAATAAATAAAAACAAAAACGCTCCACAATAAGAATTCAGATATATATCCCCTACAAACTAATGATGCTTTTACAAATACTAGCCAAACCAAGGCTATTATCAAATTAATTATTTTAGGAAATATTGAAAACAAAAACAATAGTTTCCTGGCCTCAGAAATTTGAAAAATGTCGGTATTAAATTAATGCAATGGGACATACGCTTTATGATGAGCCTGCCTACGTATACACTTATTTTAACATAGAACTTTGAAGCGTCCGCAATTTAAAATAAAGTAAATGACCTCTAATGTTTGTTGTCTTTTCAATTTATATCAAAGCAGAATCTTAACATACGCGTAATTATTTTCGAAGGAGGTACCTAGTACCTACTTCTGTATTAGTGATATATACTTAGAGGTTCGCATCCTTATCAAACGTCATGTAGTCAAGAAGAAGCAATAACACCATTCACTATTGATGTCTTAAAAGCACAACGCTAAAGCTTCAACAATTCAATGAACTTCGGATAATATCTTCCAGTAATGACTTATTAAGTCTAAATTGGAAATACTAGGGAAAGTCAGATAGAGACCTGGTTGGTGGGAGGAATTCATTTAGGCATCAGTATGCAGTCCACTTAACCTACTCTATTATTTTTTAATTTTATCTGAACCTGTTATGAAGTTCCTACATTGTACCGTGTACCTTATTGTTCATAAAGATATCGTTATTATGTATCGTCAGATACATATTCAGAAGAGCAATGCTGTCTGGAAGTGTGTGTGTGTGTAAGTCTGCGCTCTAACTTTCGAACGCGTCAACTTTTTTGAATTCTGTTTTCAGAATTCGAAAGAGGAGGTAAAAAGTAACATCCGAGATGTTTTTGAACCAAATCGGCCACACCCCCATGGAGCTCTGGCCACGCCTACTTATTTTTTATATAGAAACATATGGCAAGTGTCATATCATTTTAGAGGTGTTAATGTAAGGAATTCAAATATGAATTTCAATTTACCCCAAAAGTGGGGCAATGTGAGATTTAGTGAGAATTTAGTACTAAATGTCTCTAATATGCCGTTTAAACGATTTTCGTCACCAAACCCGGTAGTTTGAAGAAACATTTAATATTTTTGTGATTACGACGATACATGAGGACATCTGTTTGCACCGGTTTATTGAAACTGGAAATCAGTAACGAAATAAATACATGATACCTAGTGCAAAAAATTTACAATCTTTTACAATGCGATTGAATTTATGAATTTTATATGCCTTAATGCAGCAGCGAGCTTAATTAACGTTTGATAAATGCCTCGGCGTCGGAAAAATGGTGCTTCTTACATAATTCTTACTTTGTTTCACGATGTTGTTATAGTAAGTTTTACAATGAATACTTTTATACGTGAAAAATAGTTTTGTTATTCTAAGTAGTTCGCCTATTGGCAATATTATCATCAAAAAGACTCATTTTGGGGAAGTACTTTTGTTTGTCCGATTCAAGGACGGATTTAGTTACTGATAATATCAACATATATGCAAATCTATTGTAATTGTAATGGTTGTTTGAAATTGTTCCTATTTGACAGTTTCATAAAACTTACTTACTGACGTATTTACTTCATTTATCAATTCATTACATAAGAGTTTTTGACAACTGCTACGACATGCTTCCTACTATTATAACTGTTTCCTATGCATGTATAACATCCTACTTTGAATATCAGTAATCAAATCCAGACAATTGTACATTACGCATATATACTCGTGTCATGGGTAACTAAATACTTTCGAGGACACATGAAATGAAATTTTCAACGATGGCATTGGAAATATTTTATGAAATATTAAATTTTGTTTTCTCTGATTCACAAGCATTTACTATCTGTATGTACTATATCTAATACATTACAGATAGGTAGCTACTATAGAAGTTCTTTCACAATTATAACGTATGTATCTTTTTAACTAAACTATACGGGTAGTCGAAGAACCCGGATATCTTAAACTGAGATTGTAAATGTTACAGTATTTTATATTTATAAATTTTAAGTTTTAAGTAATGACACTGTAGTAAAAATAGTAGTTAGCAAAAATCTACGCATTTCTTGTAGCAGTCTACCTTATATAACAAATAACATTAATTATTTTGTGTACAATAGCTATGAATAAAGTTGCCTCGATCTCCTTAATCTGAATCTTAGCTGCTGGGAAACAATGACGTCAAACACAATCAGGTCGCATATGCGCTTGATAAAATGAATAATAATATTATAAGATAACTACGTCAGTCGTGGATAGTAAACTCTTTAATTTAGATCGAGGAAAAAATTTGGATTTATTATACTATATTGCTGACAGAAATGATAAGCTGCAACTGCAACTCACCAACGCACGTTACAAATATCGTTATTGTATTAATCATCAAGAACAATCTACTTAACTAATTGATGTTATAATTTGTAGCTTTATCGTCGGTATGCATTTACAAAACATAACATTACAACTTGGTGTTATTGAAAAAGAAGTCTGATTACTACTAAGTCAACGAAGATTGTAAATGCACTTGAACCGATTACACAGTTAAATTCAACCTTCGTCATCTTCAATTAACAAACATAATAAATAATTTAATTACTCATTATGGTTAGGTCCTTGCTGACGTGCATTGGATAACATTTAATACATGCATTTCAACACTGCATGACAGAAATTATTTCCGGGTTGCTTTCCCTCTGCATTTTAAAGGCTATTTCTGTTAGCAATATATGCACGACCCATTTTAACATTAAGCATTTGCGTAGATAAGGTACTCAATGCAAGATTGAGCGCATTGAGCCTAATCTGGAAGGTTTCATATTGTATACTCTACTAAAAATAAAATTATTACAAATAACTACTACAGTGTATTTATATGCATTTATTTAATGTTTACTGACCATTAGGTTTGTTATTGATAGATACAATTTATGCACCGATAATCGCATAAATAGAAGATAGTTAGTGGAAATTCAATCACATGCATAAATAAATCTGGCTTGGAACTAAACCTTTCAATTATTTATTTAATTGGTTAATTACTAGTTTTGCGGTTTGTATCTTTCACTTAGGAAAAGAAATACAACAGTTTGCGTATACTAATCATCTATTAATCGTATATTTTGTATACTTAACTAGTTTTTTGAAAATGGAGAAATATTCAAGCAATAAACTTGAAAGTGGTATTTCCGGAAGAGATGAAAAGAAAGCAGAAAATTTTAATCCTATAAAGAACATTGTGGTTTTAATTAGCAGTTTTACCATTTTGACTGTCGCAGACAACTTACGGACAAATAGAAGCAGTGTAAGTATTCCCCATTGAACAATTTTTTCTATTTGAAGAAACTTAGTTTTAAATTAACAGTTATTTGTCACCATCAAATGTCAAGCTACTCATAAGTATTTATTAATATATGATTATGTGTAGAGCCCGTATGAACACTGGCTGACAGAACAATGTATTATGGCTACCATTGTCGTAAGTTGACAAATCTTAATCATATATATGGCATAGCAAGTGATAGTAAATAGTATCTTATAATGTATACAAATATAATTAAATATTTATTGATTTGTGATTGCATAAAATAGTTTGCATGGATGATCTCCTCAGCATATTTTATTAGGTATGTAATTTTACATGTTACAAAAGTAACAATAGAAGTGACAATGTTGTAAATGTTTAAATAATATTTTTATTTGCTAGAAAAACTGCGCTAAAGGCTTCTATATGGATTGCCATGTTTTGCTACACATTGGACCTGCTGGCACAAATATTGTTCTACTTTCGCGACTATAGCTATTCCGACACTTATTATGTACATCAAATATCTAAATTAGTATATCGGTGGGCCTAAATAATCAATTTTACAAATTCAAAGACTCATGTGATAATCAATAAAACTTGATTTTTTAATTTTTTGATATTGCACATTTTTAGAATAGCCAACGCCCAACTGTGGATCAGCATTAGCGCATATATTTTGGAAGGCTCCAAAACATACGGCTTGCTTAAAGGAAAACAATTTGAAATGTACTGGAGTCGTTTCTTAGGAGCTTTTTAGCGAACTAGTTAAAATAACTAGCTAAATAGCGATGGTCATTATCAATAGACTGTCAATCCCAGGTAGTAACAACATAATCAAATATTCTGGATGGGGACGTGAAATTGCGTCTATAGTTATGATGGTTCTTTCAGGTAATGTCTATGTTTCGTATTTATAATAAATAAATAAATATACATATATTTATATCGTCACATGTATTTGCAAAAGAGCCAAAACATTTATTTCTATGGAATATAAAATAAATTAAACAACATTTTATAAACAAAAAAAACCATATTTATATGTAACATGGTAAAGTATTTGGGAAGTCTAGATATTCGATCTCCTATACTTAAATACATGCTGTTTTTACGTCTTAATGCATAGAAATTTTAGTTCTTTTACACTTTATTTAGAAACGTGTCTTGGTTCTTAAACATGTTATAATATGTGACAGTATGATACCCTACACGTGCACTTTCACAGAATATATATTTTTCTATTATATTAATATTTGTATTGCTTCAGTTAACATAGTTAAGTTTTTCAATATATATCTATTTCAGCGGTACTCGTTATTTTATTTCTGGACAAAATTTCTAACGATGAACAAAATGCTCCAGAAGAAAGTACTAAGCCTGCCCTAAGACGTGAAAAGTTTTTCCAAAGACACACGTTTCAACTGATTCCTATAATCATTTGGGCTGGGTTGCAAATGATTGGATTCTCATTTATTTTAATGGTATATCAAAAAGTTTTTTATTAATTACACTATTAAAAGGTAGCTAGGCCAGTCTAACTGGAATCGCAGCATTCACAGTACTTCATAGAGCTGAATATATAATATTTATTACAACGCTTCAATAAACGTGTTTGGAATTAGGTACTCACTCACAACATTGTACCTACTTATTGCAAATAATAATGTAGTGGTGTGCAATTAACTTTTCCTATTTAAGAACGGTCATCAATTCATTGAAATCGAATTTACCATTTTAAAGATTCATTTATTGGTTTTAAAGGTACTTCAGCATCATGAACATGTCCACTCTCTTTTGCTTTACTACGGAATAGTTAGCGGAACAGCCTCTTTAATTGTGGGTCTACTTACACAATACACAGGCAGAATTGCAGCTCTTTGCAGTGCCGCAATAATAAATATCGGATGCGTAATCGGTTTTTTGTCGATATTGAATACCCTCCTGAACTCAGGAGAAACGGAATACTGGGAAAACAACGAATTTCCTTCTGTGGATGGTCGACTCATTGCTATTGTAGTATTTTGGGGAATATCAAATGCAATATGGAATACCCAATTACCAGGTAATTAAAATTAATTGGCCAACTGCAGCTTGTTATTATAGAATTGTAATAACCACCAACACTTTGCTCATTTTCCAAATCATAAGGTGATACTATACTAGGGGTAAATTTTAATAATGAAATGTTCTTTTTCAGCGTTCTGTGGATTCATTTCTAAGGACAATTCTGTGGCAACGTTTTCTAAATTTTTTGCAGTGAAATTCATTGGCTCTGATATTTCATGGCTGATATTGCATTCCCCGTTTGATACACAATTCAACAGCTTAGCGCAAGGACTTTTTCTTTTTTTCATATTCCTTATCATTCTTGGAATGGTTGGCTACCTCTTTACTGAATACCAATTTAATGAAAATTCGCGCAATCGTCTTTCATCCTCTCAAGTACAAAAGGATAAAAATGTAATAAAAATGTGTGACCCATGCACAAGGATGAATTTATTTTGTCATTTAGGCGCATGCGTTAAAATACCTAAAATGTTTTAAAACTTGTTAATCGACCCACGCCTAATTACTGTAATCTCCATCCCATTATCTTTACATATATCATAATTTACCTTAACAAGCCAATGCCGATAGTAGCACATAAAGGAAAGACTTCGGAGTAATGGAAGATAAATCAATCTTTTTAAAGGATTAGGCAAATTAAAACCTAATTTTCTGAAGCATGGCACCCTTATTGCTTTATTCCATTCATTTAAGAAATTGCTAACTCATACCAACTCGATATGTGATTTTTATATTAAGAGTGAAAATTCTGTATAACGGCCACCATTGGGGCTAAGCAAATTGGTTACTCACTATGGAGAGATTTGACACTCCACCATGAATTCGTGAATGGATCCAAAAATCTCTTCGACCCAACTGAATATTTGCTTGGACCTACTTTGTTTTGATCCTATCGATCGGATACCAGATTACCAGTCATTCAGCTTTGGATTTGCCATTTCAATCGGACGGTTTTGGGAATAATTGGATACTAATTAAATAGGTAGCATTAAAGCTAAGAGCTGCATTAAATTGAGTTAAGACTTTTGTAGTGTCAAAAAAACCAAGTGGCAATATCGCCCTATGAGAAGGGTACGAATTCTGAGCACAAAATACATACCAAAAGGATTTCCTTAAACTAACAATGAAAGTGAGAGATATCGAACACCAGAAAAATTCTAACTATCTCAGGACAGGAACTACTAATAGCGTTCAATAATTGCAAGATACTATATTTGAAGGGTATAAATATGTCAATCGTTTCCGTATCATCATTCATCAGTATTGTGCATATTTTTTGCATTAAATAACCTTACAAATTGTTTACACACTTTCTATGTAAAATTGAAACCAGGTAGGTTTATCAAAAGAATATAATAAGATAATATACTGGTCGGCAACGAGAAACAATAAACCGTGGTAAACGTTGTATGTAGAAAAAGAAAAGCTTCCATTAAATTAATTGCATTGTTTATCATTGTAATGATCATGGTGGTCATCATGGTGATCATGATGATTGAATTTTCATGAAATCTCAAGTTGTTTCAGGTCTGGGGTAAATTGGGATTCATAGTTGTATTTCTGGTGTCATAAAAAGCTTTTCAGTGATACCTCATGTCATTTGCCATATTTCAATTTAGAAAAATTGGGGGCGGGGTCATAACTCAGAAAAGGTGAAGCCGATTGACTCCAATTTTCAGTGGTGTCATCGGGAGAACCGCAATAATGGACCCTGAAAGTTTTAAGTCGATAACTCAAACCGTTTTTGAGTGATGCCGCAACCAGGCAGAAGGACGGACAGACACAGCCTTCACATATAGGTGACAGCTGAAGCAATACAAACTCATTTATTATGCCAAGTCTGCATATGAAATTATTAACGTAATATGATGAAAAAATGAATTGCTGTTATTGCTGCTGCATTTTATTTTATTGTGCACATTCACTCAAGTATTTGCGACTTGTTGCGACCTTCATGATTTTAAAAAGCAAATATGTGAAAATTTTATTTTAACTCGGCTTTGGTACATTGAAGAAATATACTAACTAGCTTACGCATTAGACTAGATATTATCATTAATGAGTATTTCAGCATTTTGTTTTGCAGATTTTCGGGTTACTTGTTATTTATTGTTAACGGAAAGAATACTGTGCACATCATATTTTATTTTAATTGTATGTAAGTAGACACTTTAAGCCGATTCAATATTCAGCTTGATTGTTAATATTTATTTATTTCGGGGTGAAGGATAAATAGCTCATGCCTTATCAATGTATTTAATTAATGTTTCCATAAATTTTAATGAATTTTTTAAATACACCGGAAGTTAGTTCTGAATGTGGAAAATTACATCCTACACAAAAGTTTGGGTTCGAGGATAAACTGACATTTGAGTTTTAGCTAACTACGATTACAATTCCTCCTAGCTGTTCAACAAAGTACACTAATTGAAACATGCGGAAGGGGAAAGGGGAATCATAAAGTGCAAAAGTTGATAGGGGCACCTCGGTACCTTGCAAATTCATTGACATAACATATGTTATGCGAAGATTAGATAACAAAAGTCTATGACAAACTAAATAGCTGCAATTAATTCTTCCTGGTACCATATCCGCGTAGATTGATAGTGAGATACCGATTGCCTGAAAAAGTA
>JAQFYC010007757.1:0-10003 GCA_034694165.1 Tomocerus mixtus
ATATATCTCTTTGTAAATTTGGAGAAAATAGGGAAGGGATGTTCATTTTAAATTCAAATTCTAAATTCAAAGCATTTTTCAACTTCAGGAGGATATATATATTATTATGTACATCCTTAACCGGAGTAACTGGAAAGACTACTTGTCTGTATACATTTTCTTCCAGAAACCAGAAGGAGTCTTTCATTCTTCTCTTCTCCAGTAATTCCAGAGTCTACCCTAGTTTCCATCAGTTCCGACTGACAGAGTTACAGACAATGTACTTAACACAACATCCATCTATTTCCCTGGAGAGACTGGAAAGCGACCGCAGAAGCTGACTGACTGGATCATGTCTTCCAGTTCCAGTTCCAACTAACCAAGCATACAGCATATAGTAAGTGCACTCAAGTAGGTACAATAAATATTATACTTACTTTACTTAGCTACCCATCTAAGTATGTACTAGGTACTCGCACTTCTATCTAAATACTTCCAATTAGGTACTAAATACAAAGAATTCTATTTTTGCACTAGATATCTACTCATGATGATCATTCTATGGTCCATTACATGACAGTTCATTGTCCTTGATGCTTCTTTTCAAACTAGATACGAGGGAATTAAAATTTTACACTGTGCACGCGTCCCCGGGACGTGTCAGCTTGAAACCTTCTACAAATAGCTACCTACATCTACCTAATGTGACAATAGAAGTAGGTCAGCATTTTAATATTTGATTTCAATTAGCTTTGTCAAACAAACACTAAAACAATGGAAAATAAAATGCAAATTGCATAAGCATTATAATATCCTACTGACGTATACAAGACCAGGCAATGCTTTAATTCGCCAAAACGAGTTTCTAAAAATAATAAATCACTAATTCGATAATAAATTGCCTAACTGCAATATTTTAGTCTTTTTGTCTCTATATCTAATCTAATCTGAGTCAGTCTCAAGAACAAGTCAAATTATAATTATTTTTCCATTTCACGTGCATGTGGCAATGCACTGAACATTTTATAAAGTTGCACAGGACAGGACAATCCATTTCATTTTTGTTCGCCTCGTCGCGTCAGGAAAATAAAAATTGCCCTTTTGTAAGTAAGCATATTATAGTATTACTGCAGAACTCATTTACTGATGCATTCTTCTTCTAAAGTTTTTGTCCGTATTTCGTATAACTTACAAGTTCCAGCTATAAATATTTATATAAACCTGGCTGTCTACATAGTCTGGGGATATTTTTAAAGGATTCATCATGCATGATAAGTTAGTTCTGTGACTTTGCAAAATCAAATAACTATGCATTCATGCATGTGCCATTGACAAACTTTTTTATATTGAATTGCACTATCCACATGTTAAAGGCAAGGATGTCAACCGAACATTGTTCATTACAAGCACTAATACTAATACATATAGGAGCAGGGTCTCTGTATTTGTCCCTGACATGTCATAAACTGATGTTACTAATACTTTTTCCTAATAAGCAGAACCAGAAACAGAGTTCAGTTCACTTTTCTTCTTTAAACACATAAGAAAACTAACTAAAGTCCATATATCCTCCTTTCTTACTTGCTTATACAAAGAATATATTTTTTGGTGTCTTTAGTTTAACTACGTGGCGTGGATACATGTATGTATGTAGGAGAAAAAGTTAGGAAGCATTATTGCCAAGCTTTAGAAAGTCAAAGTAAAAAATTATACGTTAAAGTTTAAATGTGTTTTCCTTGTAGTGATATCAACTATATAGTATACTTCTAATATACTTTATACCTAAATACATACATACCTAATACCTAGTACATAAAAGAGTAATAAAGGAAAAAGTTTTGAAATAATCCACAGGGTCATTTTATGTGATTTGCCATTAATTTAATGACATGTAATACATAATAGAAGAAATGTGAAGGAGAGCTGAGGATTTTGTTGTAGTAAGTAAACTAACTGCATTCCCTATATTCATTTACTACAAATATGTACGTGCTTTACTTGCATATACATAATATGATATGCTTCCCATTTGACAGTTAACTTCATACTTGAGGATTATGTATTACATAAAATGGCAAGTGAGGTGCCCATGAAACATTGCTAAGTATACAAAACTGCTCCTGGTAAGTTAATCTGTTGTAAATGCTATAATGACGCCAATGAAAATGTTTAATCTCAAATTAATTACACAGCCAAAAGGAAAGTGCATTTGTGTGAATATCTGTTGTAGTGATAGCAAATGCATGTAAAACCCGGGTAGCTGAAAAGTAACAGTATTCTAAATTCCCAATCTCCAAGAATCATTGTACGGTGTGGTCTGGTATTCTGGTATGAGCTAATGGAAATATAGAACCATATTGCTAATAATGCATCCATGGAAGTAATAGCAAACTATAAAATGCTCATAAAGCTAGCGCATCATTTCCCTTTCACTCTACCGTAATATAGAGCAGTGAAAGTTAAAACTGGAATAGAAATACACAAAGAAAGGATGAAACAACATTTTAGTGAAAGTTGGGTACTGTAGTATGTAACGTATTGCATTGTACTGTACTGTGTACTATTTATGTGATATTGGAGGGAGTTGTTTCACTTTCGGCTGGAAGACTCCACTCCGACAAATATGTCTTCCACTTCACCATTTACGACACCACATTAACATCCGCAATCCGAAAAATGACATAAAATCAAATACCTAACATAACACAAGAGTTTGTTGTACAAAACACTACATGCCCAATAAGCCAAAGCCAAGCCAGTCCATAGAAAGTGAAATCGATAAGGAAATACACACTAAGAACTTTATAGGCAATATATAATATAAGTACTGCACGGTAGCCATTTAGTAGATAAACTAACGTAACGTGACGTAAAGTAAGTTCCTACATAAATACAAGACCACAACAACAATGCAATGTTTATATATAAGTACTTACTATGTAGGTAGACCTAACTTTATATTTGTATAGATATAGAGTGACTTAACATGACGTCCAATAAAATATCCTTTCCAATGCCGTTTAGAAAGTATTTGCAGAGAAAGGAAAAAGAATTGTTCCAAAACAACAATCCAATCCAAACTTGATCGAATCGCATCAAATCACATCGTCCTCCTTTACAAAAACCAATAAAATCCGCGAAAAAGTTCAACCAACTTATTTTCATTTATATATCAATATCCTCGTGACATTTACAAACTGCTTATCCGTTCAAATTAATTCAGCTAATGCCAAATCCTACCACAGAACTACTTTTTTATTCTGTTCTCTTTTTAGGCACTATAAAAATATCCAGTTCTAAAAATAGACGTAGGCATGCAACGACAATACAATTTAGCAAAGGAAAACTAATATATTTGTAGAATATTTCGAAATCCTTGAACTTAAATAATTAAATTTGCGCATTGTATTATATATTTGCTTATGTTTTTGTCTATTGAACGGAACTGAATCCTGAATCTGTTATACTATATGAAGTAGGTAAGTGATAATAAGGGAAAGTGAAAGTAGAGAAAACACAATCCAAGCAATTGCATCATACTGTTAGAGAAATAAAAGGGAGATAAAACTCTGAATAAAGAAAGACCCTTAAGATATTAACTGTCCAACCTAAAATAACCTTGGAAAGAAGTCGAGACCCAGAATGTATGTATACCAGTAGAATAGTGTTTTCTATCCCTTCTCTTGAGTTGACAGATTCTTTATCTCTGGTCCTCTATTCTGAGTCTGAGTCTCAGAGTGGAGAAAGCAGTAGTGAAAGCGAAAGGACGGTAACTAGGTGGGACGCATTTTTTACACCATTCCATTGGGAACCCAATTCTAATAGCAAATGTCCATATAGATGGGCCGTGCAGGATATGCGTTGACTTCAATTTCGAAAACAGTGCAAAGACGAAATCAATTTCAATTAACAATAAATCAAATCATTACCTTTGCGTCTAACATATTTTTTCGGATTTCCAGGTCAGTGAGGATCCCTCGCTGGACTGGCGGAGAAAACATTTTGAATTTTAATCCACATTATAATAAGGTTTAAAGTTCAAGATGCCGTTTTTGTACTTTTTGCCCATCAATATGCAGCATCTCCTATCTAGGATACATTATCATGCATGTACATATGTGCAAACAATTTGTCAGCCTCCCATTCCTAGAGCATATAAGTACTATTTATATATATTATGTAAACGCATAAATATTTATGAGAGTGTAGTTAATCCCTATGCATTATTAAATGCTATTTAACTATGCAGCAGATATAACTATATTATACGGACTGTATATAATCTGTCGTCTAGATATGCGAACCGAAAATGAATATATATGTAGGAGTCACGTATTTACATACATACCTCTACCCAATTTAAAAATGTATGACATAGACAATGCAATGGAGTAACAAAGCAAAGAAGCTAAGTAAACTAAAGATGTGCATACGTTTCACTCGCGTTATCATGTCATGTCGTGACTTTCTATTATATTGTACTACTTATCTACACGTACTACGAATATGAAAGCGAGCTACCTTCTACATTCTACATATTCCTAAACCACTTCGGGCAACATTAAAATGCACAAAACACAAAAAAGTCACAAAATCTTTTTATGCAATTGCCTCGTGGAAGCTAGCATGTAAATTGTTACCAAATGACAATATATGTACATATTTACATTATGTACTAAATTCGACAAAATAATCTAACAAGCCAGGAGTCATTATGATTCTGTCAAAGAAACTGGTTTCATTTGAAGCAAGCATACTATTATCACCACATCAGATCGTTAAATATTGTATTTACATAGCAGTATTCCTTATAAAATGATTATTATTATTTCCTGCATAGTCTACCTTCAAATACTTAATCCTAAGTTAATATATTCGATAATTACATAGTTGTTTATTTCAGGCATATATAAATACTACTCGTCTATTCATTACACTACCCACCCACCCACTACCAATATCTGTATGTTACATAATTTCATAGTTTTCTTAGATATATTTAACTTTCTCTAGGTCCGCTTTTCCCTTTGCTAAAATCTATAAGACCTTTGCCCTTATTATACAAAATTGCATAACATTTAATAATTCGTAATCGTTTTCTTTTGTAACGATAATCTATAATGCTCGTGGAAAGCCTTTTTTCATTTTTGTGTAGTATGTATGAGTATGTTTATACTTGAATTGAACAACAGAAATCTGTATGACAGGGAAGCGGAGCGAAATAACTATAAGAACGATAATGCAATGTCCCTCCACAATCGATAAACCTCACAATAATCTATTTACTGGTGTAGCAGACCATCATTATGTAATAATATGTCATCGCAATATGCTGTGCAAGAAAAAAAAGCGTTTGGGCTACTATATACACACTTGACCGGTTCACATACTCCATCGCTCCCTATTTATGTCACTTAAATAACTCCTATGTACAGTATATACAAACTATAGGTTATATGAATTTTTCATACTTATTTGACTCCAAGCTGATGTTCTACATTACTTATAAGAACCGAACTCATCCAAGGACGACATTTATTATGTACTTCCAGTAACAACTTATATATTTACTAATATATAAATTATGTGTACATCCTATGGGTAAGTAAATAAATAAATCGACCATACTGTACAGCAAATGACTAGCAAAAAAGTTTGTATTGGATATTAGAACCTAAGGACATATTTACTAGACTCGATTACCAACAAAACAATACAAAAAAGTTAATTTATCGCAATAATAAAATAACCCTTCACCACCATGCCATTGTATTGTAGTAATGCCCACTAAGGAGTAAATTACATTACCTGCTTCTTTCCACTTGCTTAGTAAAAGGCGTTGGGTGCCTATGCTTATATTTCCCCGATTCCGCAGCTCCAGTTATTTTTGTTAAAAGCAGACCAGTACTTTTAATATGAACCTTTTCCCTTCTCTCGGACTGTTTTTCAGGGCTACTATTTTCAGAACTTTTAGATTCCTTGTCTTCTGAAGTTTGGGTGCAGGGTGCAATTCCCATTATAAAGCCCGTGGCTAAAAACTCTAAATCTATGCTATAGCTAATGTTTAATACTAACAAGTCGAAGATCAAAAGAACTAAATAAGTCCAGCGTCTTGTCCGTACTGCTAAGAAAAGCCTACTAATTAAAGGTGTGCTGTACAACTTTAGACGCCATTTGTGCGATAATTTGCTGCTTTGAGGTCAAGCCAGGCCACAACGGCAAGGCCAAGGATTCTAATCAAGAAACGTTGGTATGTAAAAATACCTAGTAGACAAAAAATACAAATATATGCCAATTAAAACAGCGTAATATAGTACATTTATGCTGTTCTACATTCTTTTTCTTTTGAAAACGTATGCAGGTAAGCTCCGGACCTTTTAATTCTATAATCTATTCTTCTCCTAACCTTATCTTATCTGATTTCCACTACTACGTCGAAGAAAATCATTACAAGGCATTGCAATACCTTTATCTACCAGAATGGCTATTCAAATAAACTTGGAAAATGTAAATTGAATTGATACAATGCTTTGTATAGGTTGATATAGCATAGCATAGCATAACCCATATAATTCTAATGCCAAATCTACAAAATCGATGTTACTGTATCCATTGTATTGTACATTATACCAATACATGTCAATTTAACAGACTTTGACTTCATTCTTGGATGAATAAACGTTTCGGTTATTGTATTAAACATCCTTGGTTTGCTTTTAATTTGCGTTGTACAAGAGCAAAGAACATGTGCTTACCTTAATACATAAGTACTATATTACTAGAGCAGGATACTGTAAATTGTACATGGCTACACTATACATGTACAAATACATTCGTAAAGTACTTTTATCCACTACTATGATAATATAGAGATATGTTAATGATTGTAGCTTCAACATTGAACATTCATTGACTTATTGACTTGACTTCTCTTTCAGTTTTTCTGGCAATAAGATGGAAGTCAACAGATATTTCGCTACTTTGCAAGTACAAGGAGTACATAAAATACATCCTGCAATGCACACATGTTTTTTGCCTTCACTTTTCCATTTCCTACAAAAGAAAAGAAAGAAAGGGAAGTGAAGCTCTGGAGTTTAGGGCCTTTCAAAGAAATTCCCGAATGGAAAAGCAAGCAATCAATATCGGAAACTCGACGAGACATCCGTCCATCTACTTACTTTAGTGTTCAGGTTACACTATTTAGTAGAATTTAGCATTCACCTTACCGTACCAGTAGCAACAAGCATAAAAAATAACTTTTTCATCGGCACACCTATTTACAAATTTACCTATACCCATGTATTTAGTATTTAGGTAGTGGAAGTATAATGTAAGCAAATAAAATATACAATTTACAGTTACGCTCACATATAAGGGACACCATTTAAGAATAGTAGATAGTAGGTAGAAAAATCCCTTTTTGTGCATGATTTGTTTTCATATGTAAGATATTTCGCAAAAATGCAAAGGAGGGAACCCAACCTATGTAAATGTACAGGTAAAAGGCATATTATTCCCTTATAAGCATGTTTGGGTTGCAAAATATTGAAAATGTGTATATTTCATTAAGCATACTGATTCTTAAAAAGCTTTCCCCTAAATCTAGGCTTGCATAAACAATAAAAGCTCCCGTGGTAAGTGTATATGTGCTAAATGTTTATTATATCAAACACAATTTCAATTACCAACTATATAAGTATTAAGATGTATTATAATGGTTAATAAGATATAGTTCTCCACACAGACACGTAAGAAAGTTCACAGAACGCTAAGTTGCTCTTTATTATCGTGAGTGCCGTGCAAGTGCTTTCATCTCCAATCCAACTTAGTTTTACGCAATACTATACACTATACACCATACTGCACGATATATTAAATAATTTCCAAAAAGGAAACCTTACTAAATACCCCGTGCCGTACTTAATACGTCAAAGGAGTCTTTGGCAATTGTTGTGTTGCCAGTAGCTAAGGCAGTGAATTACGAGAGAACTAGGTAAGTAAAAAGTAAGTAACTAACTGAAGTAGCCTCTTTATGTCCTTGAATAGAATAAAAATAGCTAAATGCTTTCTATCATGTAAAACCATAAAAACATAAGCTCTTTTCCCGATTCGGTAGCATTATAGGTGCCTATAGAGTACACGTGAATACAAACACAACTTACACACACTTGGGAAAAGAATGTACGGACGCACGTATTTTTAGTGAGAGAAATGCTATAAAATATAAGTTGGTCGGTTGGCTGGCGCGTGATATCCAGTACGATACATAGAAAATTATATAAAGAAACTGGAGTAGTTAGCTAGAGAAATAATATTTACGTAATTCGAGTAGATGAAAGTACAGTGTTACTTTTACTTATTTGCGCAGGTTGTTATTTTGCTTTGCCTGAATGTAACGATCTGGATTATTTTTCAAATTTGAGAATTGTGAGGAAGAAAGGAAAAAAGTTAACCTTGGAAGGTTGTTGTTGTGTTTTATAAATAAATGAATGAGATGAGGAGGGAAGTCTTATAATTCTCGTTCGGATCCAATGCCAATAAGAGTGAAAGTAGCCATTGGCAGTATTTTGTGGAGGTATTAGAATATCGCTAGGACTAGAAGAATCTTTAAGGTCCGTGTCGCTAACGAGAGATTTAGTGTTTTTCCTTTCATTTTTTCTTGCTTTTGTCCATTTGGAAGACCAATCAAAGTGACGTAAGCGATTCACAGACAATAGCCATTTTCTCCCAAATCGTCCACTTTTATTATAGAGTGAATCGACATTAGGAGGAGAATATTGCGAGTGATTTTCACTCTCAGTCCCATTCCCGTCTTCTTGCCTAGACATCCAAGATCCTCCTGGAGATTCACAATATCGTTGAGTTGAATTTGTATTTGAAGGAGAAGGCACAGCTTGGCCTGGTGGTGAGTTACTTTTACTTTTACTCCGACTCATTCTCACAGTCACCCTGGCCCTGGCTCTAACCTTCTCTTTATCATCCAACAGGATTTGTGGAAATGTCTGTAGAGAAGTGTCTGCAGAGGAGCCAGAGCCAGATCCCTGTTCCAGCCGACTCAGACCAGAACTAGAGGGAACGGGAGATAAGCTCTTGAAATTAGAAGTCGCCTCCTTGAGGCTGCACCTGCATTTATCGAAATTCTGTTCCCATTTTTCCCTAGTCTTGATGATGGCGATCCGCAAAGATACTATCACTGCCATCACCAAAATCCATAAAGTGATCCAGGATGCTATTTGATGGAGAGTGAGGATCGAGATTCCCAACTCCTCGCTCACACCTATAAATGAGTTTTTATACGAGTACGACACAGACTGGACTGCTTCCAGCTCCAGCTCACACTCATCCTGGAGCAAGCAACTTTCCCCAATTCCTCCCAATCTTTCAGAATCTTTGCTTAACAGTGGAATCTCAATCTCAGAGGTTGCTGAAGAAAATTCAGGTGGTCTTCCCGTAAATAATGTCGGGAAAAGTGGACACACATTGTTCGGGTATTCTGAGTCAATTCTTGGGTAGCTGTATTGACGCTGATAGTAGGTACTGCCACTAACACTACCCCCAGGAGAACTGGAACCAGTTCCAGCAGAACTAGCACAAACACCAGCACTACTGTTCCCGACCACAGACAGAATATTATTGGAGAGGAACATTATGCTGCACATTTCATCTTCTACGAAATTGGAGCTAGGATCGTCACTGTCACTCCCCGAGCTACTGCTACTGCTACTACAAACACTGTCACCGAAACCATGATAATTTATTTCGTTTTCGCCCATGTCATTGTATATACCGAGAAGGTATCTATTCGCTTTCTATTTTATAAACACCACACTACACTTACACTCAACGCAGTCGAAGTCGTAGTCGAGTTTCTTTCCTTCAAAGTCAAAACACTTCAGAACACTTCACTATATTCGGAATTCGGACACACATATCAAATAAACTATAATAATCAAGAGTGAGTGAGTGAGTAAGGAAATTGCATTGTAAAAGGCCTTCGGCACTTTCCCCGGCTTCTATTTTCTAT
>JAQFYC010007758.1:0-10003 GCA_034694165.1 Tomocerus mixtus
TCCTACCTGCTTTAAAAGACAATTCTACTTAAGTTGCGAATTTATAAGTGTTGTTAGGTATCGTTAAAATGTGTACTTACCTTATCATGTGCATCATGTATGGTATTGTGATGTACAATGTACATGCTTTACGTTTAGCCCATTGATTGACGAACCCATCATTACGATATATTAGGTATTAATGTATGCAGACACTCACAAGTTCACTGGAAATATTTACCTAATAATAACAGGAATGTATCTTATCTAAATCGCATGGTACCAAAAGCAATTAAACAGTATTTAATCCTTTAAGCTAGTTTAAATCTGTCTATTATGTACGTAACAAGGAATTACATTTTTATAAAGTGTCACCATACATAGGTATTCTGGTCTGAAGTCAATATTCTATATAATGTGCAGTGCACGTGTGGATTATTTAAAATTAAATATAGTCATAACTGCTGACGTCATAACGTAAATGTCACTACTACAATGCATGTACTGCTTCTAACTTCTGCTGAGTCTAATTAACATGATTAATATGGACAGCAGTATCGGATTAGGATATGAATATGAACCAGGGATATAAATTGTATTTCTCCCAAGATTTTTCAACTTCAGATATTGTAATTAGTAATACATATCATATATTTATGACACTGACTGACATGTGATTTGTAAAAACTGTGATTTAGTCACAAATTGATTATATTAATGCATTTTTGATATTTCAATTATTTATGTTAAGTATTAAGTAATATAAATATGTAGGGAAAGCACTGTCAACTGATAATTTAAGCATTTAATAATGTACTGTGTACATTTACTTAATATAATGATACATACCTACTGGGAATTGAATTGACAATAATAATGCTCTGGTAGCAGAAATACTTGTTATTTTTAGTGCTATCAATCTCAACTCTCAACGCATCAATTAAAAAATATGTTGAGTTTGGGTTTTGTCCTAAATGTAGTGGATCAATTATAATTAGGATTGTATATCCTGTTAATTAATGATCGATTCTTGTCATGTATGAGTTATTATTGTTAGCATCAGGAATTTGTATTGGTTACGTAAATTTTGAAATGGTGGTATCCACCAGTAAATAAAATACCCATACACTAAAGTGAATGCCCTTAATTTACTGCCTAAAAATTGTTGTTGTCCAGTTCAGATCAGAGTCCAGAAGTACATAAAATCACTAATCAGATTCTGTTTTCATATTTTTCAATGATGAATTCAGTGTTATTATTTGCAAGATAATTAGAGAATTCACTAGTTTCGTGTTTTCAGTTCCCTTTCCTATTGTAATTTCAAAATGAACTAAAATTTTATGCTTAATGGGAAGTACATTCCTACTTCGATTCTTCTAGCTTTTGAAAGTGGCCAACTTAAAAACAATGACAACAACCGAGTCTGTTGTTCACCCACTCTTATGACATCTGAAATGGTGTTTGGCTTATGACACCGTTGATTTTGCATGCTAACTTACATAGTTATTAGTTGGGGTTGGGCTTTGTATCAATGTAGTCCAGTTATAGTTATGACTCCTAAGTCCTAATTATCCAATTATTTATACTACTCTGTAAGTTGCACTTAAAGGTGCATTAACGTATTGTTACTGCTTTTGCAAAGAATTAAATAGGTTGTTTAAGAAGACAGTTAAATAGCTAGCCCAACACAAAGCCGAAGTAATTTACTCATCTAGTAGGTATATCCTGTTTATGGCTGCTGTTGCAGATTAAGAGATTAAGATGATAGCTGTGATAAAATATCATTGTTGTTTCTTGTTTGTGAGTGAATACCTGTGTCTATTGTTTGCCGATTCATCTCATCCTCCCTCAGTTCATTCAATCCGCAATCATCACAATGCAACTAAAATACTCTAAGCAAGCCTATATTATAAGATCCTCATCCGAGTTTAAAATTGTGTACAGATTGTAGTGTAGTATATTAAACACATTTGCAGCTTATGAATCATGAATAAGTATGTACCAAATATGCAATACATAGCTAACAAGCAATAATATTGGAAGAAATTAATTCATTAATTCATTCATTAATAATTAAATGTTTTGAATATTTATGTTCCTGTACGTACAGAGTGAGATGTTTATCCTACATACATACCTCATATACCCCAATAATAATACAGTGACAAAGCGTTTGAGCACCATAAAAGATTTTTAGTTCAAAGGGTTAAAAATGCAGTAGACAGATCCACAGATACGTTATACATAATATAACAGTACCCGTTTAATAGATTATTTTAAGTATGTACGATAGCTACTAGTTAAAAGTGGAACATTGAATCTTCGAGAAAAGGTTACACCTATATATTATTTTAGGAGTGTGAAAAGCTGACAATAACAAAGTCTGTGTTATGCTTATGTAGCATGATATATTATATTGAACATTGAACAGAACAGACATAAATATAGTTTCAAACTGCAGCTTACAAAAAGTGAAATCGCTTCACATCAAAACACCTTTGTTGAATTTGAATAGCATTTGGTTTCGTCCTCTTGTCTTGTCCCTTGTCCTGACTTCTAACTTATGTAATTTGCTTTGCGGTTACAATAGAGATGCCTAAATAAATGTATGATGCCAGCCAGTTAGGCCAACTAGCCAAGAACGTGCTACGTGCGTATTTTAAGTTATACAATCAAATACTTGTATGTAGCTATTTATTAACAATAGGTACTAGCTGTGGACACATGCAGGGGAAATGATAGTGTGGTGATGACACTACTTTAAAAGAAATCTGTCATCAGCGGGACTTACTGGCATGCCAATAATAAATATCTACTTACTTAAGATGTTATGTACATAGGTAACTAAACTAGCTAAGTAAAGCTAAAGTTAAAGCCAAGATACAGAAATATCGACTCTCAGGGAGAAAAGAAAGTGGATGCCCTGCATAAATTTACGCGATGCATTTGCATTCCTAATTTTCTCAAGCCTGCCTCAAACTCATGTGTGCATGTATTCTTGCCATATGTGACTCAAATGATTCTACAAATTGACAGGAAAGCTTTCAAGCTAATAGTGTACATATACATAGGTACATACTTAATAGTGGAATTGGGATAAACTCCAGGTAAATTGTGGGCAAACCCCAAGTAATAAACTATTAAAATGGAAATTTTGCTTCAAATGCTAACATAGAGCCACAAGTGTTTCTTAATGTTTTGGACATTTGTACTTTTTGACATGAGTTAATTTAAATTGTGATGCTGAACAACTCAACTAGGCAATTAGGTGAATTCAGTAAGAATTTTAAAATTTTCAAAGTAAAATAAATAGAGCCCTAATGAGTAGTTGTGGCATTGGTTTGCCTAAATATTAGACGGAGAATTATCATTTTGGCGTTCTACATTGGCTGAGGATTCCCTGTCCTTAGACAGAAGCCCATGCATGATAATATGCCCTAAACATAGTAAGCAACGTAAGTATCATATTATATTATTTAAGTGTGCAAATAATATACACCAGCAGTGTAAAGAAGCTTTACCACTCACTCGTACAAACATTTAGATACCAATGGGAATCTTAAGTTAAAAAAGAAATAAAGATTCCCTTGTAGATATTGTTATTCATGAACTCATGATTCATAATGGAGATATTAAATATTGTTTACAGGATAAACATGTGTGAGTGTGAATAACTGCTTAGGCAAACCTGAGAATAAGTACTTAATACATACACTACAATTGTATTCATATTACACGGTATAAAACGGTCTTTACTCATTAGTAAAATAAGTTATGCATACATGCATCGACTTTGTCAAAATTCATCTCTCTTCTATGTGCATTTTGCTGAAAATACATGAGACAGGAGTGAATGAATCTTCCTGTTATACTATAATAGGACAACGGATATTAGAACTTTAAATATACTTAGGAACACAGATAATGGCAATTGCTACTTACTCGCATGGCTTTCCGTTTGAAACTTCCATTTTTTTATATAAAAAATTGTACACAGAAGCATTTACCTAATTACATTGGCAAGATGCTGATGGTAGGTCTGTTACGCAATTGAGACAATCAATTGGTGGGCTTACATAATTGGTAAGTTGTTTCATCATGGAATTTGCAAAAAAAGCTAATATTTCTTATAGGTGCATGTACAAATTACTTACGTACTCCAACCAAACATACGTTCATCTACACTAATGTGTAATGTGTAACTGAACTCAATCAGCTTATTTATATTTAGCTGCCAATCTTTTCGAACCTAAGCTATATGTAATTAAAAAATACTTACCTATTTATTAGGTATTATGCTTAATTACTATTACTTACGTGAGTTGCCCATATACATGTAATTGTAATTAATATAGCACTATCGTAGTGCGTAAATTGTAAATACTTAGCAAATGGAATTCTTTTGTCTAAAGAATCACCCATCCATATGCGATCTCTCTTCATTTATATTATCACAATATAATAGTGATCGTAGCAGGTAACCTATAAATAAAACGCATTTACGATGTGTATTTGTTTAATATTATTTATCTGTCGTATGCATACTTTCATGCAAAGGCTTCCTTTTCTTTTACTCTTACACAATTGTTATTGCTGATACTACATGGTAGTCGACGCATGTATCATGCACCTATAGTGACAAAACAATTGTAGCCCATAGCGTAGCAAGTGGTCTGTTTTTGAGACGAGGCGACGTAACGTAATCATTCTCTACCTAATTAAATATTGTAAATGTTCATTTTTGATATGATCGGCACCTGTGCGATTTAATTAAGAGATAAGATTCCCTTCACAGATACAATGCCGGCTGTATTAGCATTATGGATTGTACTTTTACTGACGATGAGCCGCTCTTTTATACTCGTGCATACACTAATGCATAAAATTAACTTCTTTGAAGAGGTTATATCTAGCTATTAATCTATTGTGAGATAAGAGAACGAACTATATAAATATAAAGAGAGATGAATGCAGATATATCTAACTAGAAGCCATACTTAGAACTACAAGAAGCTTTAGTCAGACAGCATAAAGGTGTTCATTCATTCGAATCTATACATGGAAAATATTAATTTGTGGTGTATTGTGTGATCCCATAGTAAAATAGGATGTATTTACACTCCGCGCATAGATAACATATTCATGTGATTGAACTGTTTGAAGAAATGATTGCTTTCCATATTCATGATTTGCATTGTACTTCGTGTATTGTCACCTACACCTCAAGTTTGGCTTCTGTCTTCTTTTACTATGTCCAGTCCAGCAATAACATTAGAACCTTTCTACAGCAGAAAACAAAGGGTTAAGAAAATTGAACGCACTAAGTTGACCAACTTAAGTTAGTAACTACTAAGTAAAATGCAGATGTTTACTTAACCTTAAGAACAGGATACACGGATGCAGGACAGCCAAGCAAAATCAAAGACAATAACATAACGGTAGTCTCTTAAATAAACACTTAGAACAAGAACACACACACATAAACCTTAATATTTTAAATTAAGGTGCTCCAGACACCTTTAAAGTTAAGTATGCATTGTGTTCAGTTAAGGATTAGCTTTGGCTAATGATTTGTGTGTATCTGTTCTAAGTATTCATGTAATGTGTAGTAAGTAAGGTGTATTAACCTATGTAGATGTAACCGATATACGTGTAAGTTATAAGTACATACAAATATGTACAAAGGTACAGTTAGAGTTATCTAGTTGGCAATATTAAGTGTGATGCCAATTTAGTTAAGGTTTAGAATGTGTGTTCCTCATTGTGCTCGAAGAAATAATGATAAGTGAGTATTAAAGCGTAGCAACTCGTATCACAGTCAGTCTTAGCATGTGCTATTCCTTGCAATGTGCAGAAATAGAAAATGAAAGTGACCAAATACTAGCACAAGACAACGCGGAAAGTGTTGACTGATTGTGAGTATATATTGGGATGTCACTGGCCTCAAAACAGTCAGTCGTAGTCCACAACATCCGTATGATCTTTTACTTCAGAGACGGATGCATCTCTAGCACATCCTTAAGGTGACCATGGACAAACACGTTCGAACCGTCTTAAGATTGGTAACTTACTTACTAAGCAAAAATAACACAAATATTCCATTTCCCATATAAGTTATTAATCCCATTAATTTTTTAAACTTACATACAACTCATTTTTATATAGATTCTTCTGCTGCTGGGTGTACTGGTAGCAGCATCAATGGCCCAGCAACAACAGCAAGAAGATCTTCCAGTATTGCCCCCCGTATTCATACCTCCTAATTCACCTCAAGGTAAAAGAAACTCTGCAAAAATTCTAATAAAATTTTTCGATCTGTAAAGCAATTGTTTAGCTAAAATCTTAATTTCTTGTTTTTAAAGGTCCACCTCCACAACTACAATCCCCAATTCGTAACTTATTCCAAGGAGGAGACAATGAAAACTCCATCACATCTTTTTTTAACAGAATTTTCAGATTCTTTACAGGATAATTTATAAATATATAGTTTCATGTAAATTAAATGCATTAAATATACTCACTCAAACTGATTCAACAGTATAAATTGAACACTAGAAAATGTTAATGAATATTTTTATTTTTATCTCATCAACCTCAAGCCGTTTCGTTGCACAAAGTCGACAAAGTACTCTAAATGAGTTTATATTATAATATGTACACTACACTACACCGATTACTAACCCTACAATGTCGAATCTTTTTTATCATAATTATAAACTTAAGCATTACCAATTATACCGATACAAATTACTAATAAGGAAATAGCATTTCAAAATTATATATGATGTATAGTGAAGCTAAATGTATTGTAATTGTAAGCAATGCTGGTTAATAAACTGTTTTTGTACCACCTGTTAGTAATCAGTGTCTCTACACAGTTTCTGTTTCAATCTTTCAATTGCATTATTAGTGTGGAGAGAGAGAGTTGAGCATTTGCTTCCTATTTGGGCATGCAAATAAACATTTTGAATTAACATGTATGCGAAACGAACTTAGAAAGTAGGTATTGACAAAGAAACCTCACTCTGGCTTTAGCTACCACATTAGTATTAGGTTGAAAGCTAAGGTGGGTTGAAAGTTTGCATATTGAAGTGCAAAGTGCAGTATATTTAGCTAAGAAGAAAGGGTGCTTTCATACAAGCTAAATAAATCTGTCCTGGCCTTTTTAACTTATAAATATTGGTTAGAGCATTGTTAATAATGCTATACTTAACTATGGCTAAATGCATTCATTTAACTATAATATGATCTTTTAAGTACATGTAGTAAAGGTTAAAGGTCTGTTTAGACAGGGGTCTCATTTATTTTATTGTTTCGTTGGGTATAATACATACAGAGTATCATTTATGTGTAATGTGCATACATTCGCATTCATATAATCATATCTATAACTTTACACATTAATATATTAGCTGTATGTATAATAATAAATAAATCATTAAGCTAATTAGTAATTAGTAAGATCTTTTCATTTTACATTAGTATCATTATTGCAATAACCGGTATCTTGTACAGTGTGCAGTAGTGATTGTCATTATGCTAACTGATCGTGATCAACAGTATTGATACGCATAGGTTGACATTTCCTTGTGCACATAAGTAATTGTATTATAATTATTAAACTATATGTATTAAATATAAAGCTAATTTTATTATTATACATTATATTAGAGTATCATTAGGTGACATGCGTTACCAATTACAAATTACAGTGTTCTTCAGTCTAGGTAAAGTATTTCTGCAATTGGTTGGTACTTGCTGCACTGGATAATAAGAATAATATCTGTACTTAATATTATAGATACGAATACGAAGACAGACTTGCAAAAATACATGTGCATGAAAATAGATCTGACTTAATAATGTAGATCTGTAATAATAATACAGTACATTTCATAGAGATTCCAACATTTTGAATTTGAACATAGTACCTCTATTGAGATGAGATGTAGACATGAGATTACTATATTACTAAGAATCATATAAGTGATTAATTAGTTTATAATGGACGTGATTTGATATCTTATGTTAAAGGAATATAAGGCAACATTTTCATTTAATTCATCAGTAGAATAATGGGAAGTGGTGAAAATTCCACAGAAATAATGTAACACACATACCAGATCTAGCTATAATTATCCAATCCATAATACAGAACTTGGTCCCTTTCGGTATATTATCTCCAATGTTAGAATCCTTTTTACACAGGTTGAGTATTTTCGGGTACAGAATTTTTCTGGAAAATACCCCGGAATGGCGTTGGGCAGAAATTTGAAGGGATGGTGCTGTCTTCGCCATTTTCAATTTGCAGCTCTTTGACAAAATTGTAAATTATCCATAAACCATAAATTCTGAGTACAATTACGATGACAGTCATGATGACATATCCAATGCCAAACGAGCCAAAGATCATAGTGAGGATGAGCAACACGAGCAGCAACATTTCCACAAGGCACCACCCTTTGCACTTGTCCAAGTGGCGCTATGTAAGACAAATAAAACCTTAGTTAAACTGCTTTTTAACAATTGTCAAGTTGTCAAGAACATGGTAATAAAAGTTACATACAGAGGCATACGCAACTTAATGCAAAAATTGCAACTGATTAATATTACTTATTCAAATATTTATTAATATTATTAGTTGCTTACTTGAAGAACTCCAAAGTACAGAATTACAGCTATTCCGAGGCGAACTGCCTCTACTGTAAAACAGATTGGGACAGACATTAAAGTTTAAAAGTGTATAGATTGTCTACTGTCCTACTCAATTTATATGAATTTTTTATTAAATGTAATGCAATCTTACAAACGAAGAGAACCCATGCTCCAGGATAGAAGAATGAGTTCACCAGTAAGAAAAATATGACATCAAAAATGCAGACGATCTGAAAATGAAGATAAATTGTTTTATTGATTTATATAACGACTAATGCACCTCTATTTTTAAAACATGTGCAACTGAGAATTTTAATGATTATTCCGCGAAGGATTTCGTGTCATTTAAGCATATATTTTACTGAAGTATTCCAAAAGTTCATCACCACCATATCTTAATGAATATTAAATGGAACAAATAAAAATAAAAAGTTACCAAGTTCAGGATAGAGTAAGTTCTAGGAAGATTTTCTCTAGCTGATGCCCACACGAGTACTGGCATGATTCCTTTTTATGTAATGTCGATATGTAGAACAAGCAAATTGAGGACAAATAGGGGAGTCAACTCAGATTGTGCAGATCCACTTCCACTGTGGGGTTGTTTCTGAGAAGAAAAAACTATATAACATTAAAAAGTATGTAAGTATTGTTAAATTAAATTAATAGAGTTGTAATTTCCCTTCATGCATAGAGCAATACGGCATGATGCATAGGATACTTCAATTTTTGGACATTCTAAAATTAGGATGCCTAGCCTGCTGTCTAAACTAATGTCTGTAGGTGCTAGTTTAGCTAACAGGTTGCTTAATAAAACGGAGCGAATTTCTTTGCATTTAATCACAGAGATGATCCAACTTACCAACCGAAGAAATTGACAGCTACCGAGCTATACTTTCAAACTGTTGTCGTCACACTCAGTTTTATTTTTATCTTGGACGATGACAGCGAACTGAAAAGCAAGATGTAAACAAGATTACGTTAATCTACACTCTACACCAATGTACACTAACCTTTATTTGTTTATCTGTAGTACGCGTACCTTAACAACGAATTCTTATCATATATCCAATTTTAGTGGCGATACTGGTAGTGGTACTTCACATAAATTAACTTTGATATATAATAATAAAAATTAATAAACTGGCAAAGACTGAAGGCTACCAAAAATCTATTCTATACATTTATAAACAACAGGTGCTTTCGTTTCGTCCGACTCTCAAACCGATCGAAGTCCAAAATCCCGGGTCAGGAAAGTTAGCCGAAAGCCGAAATTGGAAAAACCGAATCCGAATGGAAGTTGGCCGAACCGAAATGGAAGTTGGCCGAAATCCGAATGGAAGTTGGCCGAAATCCGAATGGAAGTTGGCCG
>JAQFYC010007759.1:0-10003 GCA_034694165.1 Tomocerus mixtus
TGGCGCAAAATGTGGGATAATTAGGAATTGTGGGGAAATTATAATGCACGTAATCTAACCATACAAAAAACTCCCAATTATTCGTCCGGAGCCCAAACTTTTGGGTTTGAAATATGGAATTCCCAAACCATGTTTTCATGGTGGTTTGTAGTCTTTTTGTTTTCAATTATTGCAATAATTCATAAACTTTTAACATTGTGCCATCTTTTTACAGAAAAAGTATTTCTCTGACAATGATCCAATTTGGATTGATGGGGAATTCGAAACGGAGATGAGTCAAAAAGAATTTGAGGTCTGGATTGAGAAAATACAGGATATAAAATTCGGGTACTGCTATTATATCTATTTCATAATATCGCCGAGTATATGATCAAAGTAGATTACATAACACTCTTTATGGAATGGCACATAGGAAATATTATGTTATATCATTTTAAGTAAGCAATTACTATTCCATTCAAGTTTTGTATTTTTCATTCTTTAATAACAATTAATATTTTCCATTATTTTGTATTTTAAATAAATGGCTATTTTTGTGCAATTTATAAAACTCCGCCCCCAAACAGTCCAAAAAGTCAAACCGGCTTGAATGTATCGGTGATAGATCTGCATTTTATAGAAATGTGAAGTTATGTTATAGGAAGCCTTCTCTGATTTTATACACAACGATATTTAGAAATTCTTTAGGTATTGCTGGCACAATAAATGTAGGGCTTTGATAATTGATTTTTTTTGTAGTCAGAATAATTTCCACGTATCGGACAACAATTGTTCCCATTTCCTTCACGCAGCTGCCGAATTTTTGGGTGGCAAGGAACCCTCGAAACAATCAGGTCAACGTGATTGGCTCATCCGGAAGTAAAGTTTATTTATTATATAATCTATTTAATATCGGGGGATTCACAACGCAGAATATTTTTGATATAAAAAGTGAAAAGATGTATTGCTAGATAAAAAATAGTTTCACGCCCTGTGAACTACAACTACCCCACAATTATTACTATTTAAAATTATTTGGTGAACTTAGATTTAAATTTTTTCGTTTCAGTCGTCATTTGGCAGTTGCCATCCAAGATATGCTGGTGGGTCAACGTGATTCCCCAAATCCTAGTGATGTTGAACCCATCTGCACTTTCGAATAACGGGAACACATTCACACAGAATTTTGACACAACCTAATTCTAAACAAAAATATGTTTTCGAGTAATGTAACTGATTTTGTGGATGTTCGCTAAGTTTTAAATGCTGAAGCTTGGAGTAAACGATGTAATATCAAGTGGATAATGCATTTTAAAAATCTCAATTACAGAAAAATCAAAAGATTGTAATGTTTTGAAATTTAAAGATTTTCGCTTTGCTACAGGAAGTATGACAATTAGTAATTATTAGATTTACCACAAACTAATTATATATGTACGCTTAAAATGAATATTGATTTTAAAATAATGATGATTATAATGGAATTAGGCAATTAATTAGTAAAATTAATATTGACAATACACTAAGTTCCTTCAAATGAATATTTTTCAACTCAGCAAATATGAACTATGACCGACTTTATTTTAGAAAAATAAATTTGCTAACATTACACAATTACGTACGTAAATCAGCATGAAAAAGTTTTTTTCAGACATTTATTTAATTATTCAATACACAACTAAAGTTGGTATTCATTTCCCTCATCCCTAATCCTTATCCATTTTTTCGACGAAACCAACTGGGAAGAAATCCAATAAAAGTTTAATATGGAACAGTGCTAATTCGGAAATCTTGAAATTCCGAGAATAGCAAAAAGGTAGATCTATATGCAAAGTAATTCAATCTTTAGTAATCAATATTTAGGAAATTGGAGGGAAATTTAGGAATAATTGCCCTCCCCCTTATTTCGAAAACACATCACTTGTGTGTGCAATGTGATAAAAACCAATTCAGATTCAGAACGACATTGTTTTTTTATTTCCAGTTTTGTACATTAGCAATGTACTCATAAGACATTTTTTGCGAAATTCACCCTCCGCTGATTTAATACTTCTTGGCACTTTGCATTTTTTAAATTAGCTGACATTTATATCTAAGTTTCTGTTTCTGCCACTTTTAAAACCCCCATAAATGCTAAATAATTCATAAGTTTTTCAAAATAAACAAATATCATGAATCCAGCAGTACGCTCAAAACATCCTTCTCAGCACACCAACTACCAACGGACAAACAAGAACACGACTGACTGTGACTGCCTGCGTAAGACTGATATCTACCCTGCAACTGCATTATATTGCTCCACAATTTCGTGCATCTTTTTAATAGTCCTTATACACTTTCCTATTTACTATTCAATTATATTAATTACGCAAACACAGCATAGGCTGAAGTAAGAAATTTTTACGTAGTTGAAAAATATCATAAGTAAACTTCTATCTGATGTCTGACTGAGATTAAATATCTGATTTGTAATTTCCTAGCACGAGAATTCAATGCATCTATTGTAGCTTTTCAGTTTTATTTTTGCATGTGAGACAAAAAGATTCGATCCTCTAAATTCGTTCCACATAAGGGAATTCCTTTATACCGGAATCCTTGTTAATAAAACTCAATCATTATTACGTTGTTTTGCTGAACAATATATTTGGTAAAATTATATACAGCGTGCTACTGTGGTTTACAGTTTACGTTAGTTGCTTTTTTTAGAGCATTTTTGTTTTAAATGAACGATGTACATGTATGTGGGTCTATTAGCTAATTATAATCTAAAATGCGGCTTATGCACGTTACGTGCAGTAAAGTTTTGACTGCAATAGGGCAATTAATATATTTTCAAGTGTGGTCAGGAAGCAGAAAGTTGTATGTCAGAATTCAGAATCAGAATGCATTGCGTCCAATTGATATTACACAGAGATTAGTAAAGAAATGGAAATCACTCTTGCATGTTTCTGTGCTTGCTTGCATGCATGTTAGTCTGAACTTAATCTCATTTTTTATTCCTTACATATTATTATTCCATAATGCAACTATAGTCATAGTCATCATTTATCATTTAAGGTACTTTGGGAAAATATGCTTAAATATTTTAACTTTTTACTTACTTTACATCGTACAAAGTACAAGAATGTCATATAGTGATCTGAGTAATGACGACAAATTGCTAAAATATTGTAATATCGCAGAGATATCTTGAAGATGGAAGATATAGTTATGGATATGAATCTTAAATGCATAAATGCATACCGTGACCAAATGCATTTATGTAAAGACACATTGCAACTAACTACTTACAAAGAATGGCGTAATTTTTAAGTGCGGTTGCAAAAGTTGCGATTAGTTTTCTGTTTGGATTAATTATTTTGGGTATACTGACACAGTGACGACTTCGCTTTGGCTCCTGTGAATTTTTATCATTGAAGAGATGTCCATGTCCATAGTAAGAGTAGCATAATTACGAGTGTTGTGTAAAAATTGTTATTGTGAATTTGTGAATGTGATGTTTTTTGCAAACTGATAAAACTCTGAAAGCTTGTGAATTATGTGTTATAAGAAGTCGATGAAATTGGATTCTAAAATTAAGGTAAATTCAAAAACAATTAATTATACCTGTCAGATGAAAGTTTGTGTGGCGTTTGGCGTATGTTATTATGAATCTAGAGACATTGTCTTTGGATTGTGAATTTAATTTATTAATTAGAAGGTGTTAATTTATTTATCTGTTTCGTTCAATTCTCACCTCTGCAAAAGTTCTCGACTTTTTTTCATTAATAATTTAAAGTAAATGCTACAATTGTTTCAAAATTCTGAATACAGAAAATGAATAGAGAAAATGTTGGAGATCTGTTCGCTATTTGTTTATGAAAAGTCAAACTATAGTCTCAAATTTTAGTTCTTCGGCCACGGAAAACCCACCAAGATTTCCCACCCACCAAGATTTCCTTATTTTTTTCTATTTTCCATGACATTTACTTGAAAAGTGAAATTTCAATTGAAAATTAATAAAAAAATTAGAAGCTCTAGCTTATCGCATTGTAATTTTAAGTAAGATAATTTTGTTTAAACATTTGTTCCAGAAATTGTTTTACGAGTCGCATAACTGTTTTAAATATATTTTATAATTTTGCAGGCGATACTACTTTTTACATTTTACTTCCTGTCAACAGCTTCCTGTTGCAATTTCGGATTTGCCAATTTTGGAATTGGGAACGTTGGATTTCTCAACTTTGGAATTGGCAATAAAGGATTCCTAAATACAGGGGCATTAAATATTGGAGCCTTTAATCTGGGCGTCAGAACAATAGGAGCTGGAAATGTGGGAACGATCAATACAATTTCAGTGGCCAATATCGGGGGACCCAACTTAACACCTTTAATTTTTAGACGAAGGAGGAGAAATGCAAGCAATAGCAACAGAATTAAACTGAAGAGTGCTTTTATTGCAAATAGTAAAAAGGAAGGCATGAAAAACTATTGAAATGAACATTGTCAATTGTAAAATAAAATGTTTGTTTTTGCAACTTAATGTACGTTGCTTGGAATTGTAAAAAAGCATTATTTATAAGTCTGAGATTGATTGATGTTAAATTTAATGCTTGTTATGTACTCCTGTCCTGCAAATATTTCTACTTATCAAACCATATAATTGTACATACCTGAATACATGCTTGAGGCATTGGTAATTATTGAACTTTAATTAATGATAAGTAAAATACAGGTTGGCTGTCAGAATATTATTTGGCAACGGATTTAAAGTGATAACTTATCATCAAACGCAATAAATCGATTTCCTACTTAAAAGCTAGTCAATCAAATCAAACAGACAAGACACGGGATATTTTATATAATATATATTTATTTAGCATCTGGCATGGTAATTTATTAATTAAATTTCAAAAACCTGTAATTTTGTCATAAAACTTGACTCAATGCAACCGCAAACAATTTCACAATCACAACGATCCTAAACCACAGACTCTTTACATTTACTATTAGTATTGGTCTTATCTAAAGCAAAAATTTTATTTGAAAATTTGATAATTAAAATGTTGACAAAAATATAAATGATGTCACAAAAATAAACCATTGCATAACCGAGATAGGAAAGTTTTGAAACGCCCTCAGTGGGATATTTTACAAAGTCGCGGATTTTAAAAAATGGAACCATTGTAAAGTTATCGCTTTGACAGGACAGGCAGACAGAGCGTTCCTTTAAAAATGTTCTGCACTTAATAATATATACTATAAGTGATAAGTCCCTATAATCTTCTGCCGTACACAAATAGACAAATATGAGAATTCAAAATAAATATCCAGTTTATGTTTCTAAAGTTAAAAATTATATCAAATGGCATTTATGATACAATGCATTGTGTTCCTTAACTACATAATATTTAATATACAAGTGTTAAGTAACGTAATAAACATGCTTTATTCGTAATTAGTCATTATAGTTATTAATTACCGATACGGACAATTTTCCCAATGGAACAAGCATTTATAGGTTTTGTCATTTAAAAACACTTCAGGCTTATTGGACAGTACCATTGTACAGTTCCTATATGAATGCAATTGTGTAACACTTAGGTATGATAATAACATGGATGATATAATTATAATTGTTTCAATTTATTGAAGGTGAGTGAATTTTTTTGGATTACTTATGATTGTCACATCAGTCCGATCGATAATTGATAATTCACACTTAGCATTCCTATACTTACTGTAATAATATTTATCGAATCAATTTTAAGCTGTTAATTAAATTATATTAACTCTCCCATTTTAATAATGAAGATATAACACACATGAGTTGCCAATTTTAATTAACAAACCAAGGATGCCTTTATGTAGCCATAATCAAAGATAAAACATGTTTTAAGTTCTTTTATTAGACAATCAATATTGTGTAATGTAGAATCGAAGAGAATTTTATATTTTGTCTCATTTTAGATACAACAGGTATTTTTAGAAAGTTTATGAAGAATATTCAGAAATTTAAAAGAGGGGAGATTATATTAGTGGAAAGGAAACATTACGCTTATGCATTAAATGGCTGAGAAAACATGTACAAGGATACTGACACTGTCCGTCTGTCTGTAGCCATCAATAAAACCGTTAATTTGGCGAGATTATGTTTAGTCACTTGGTTGTATCCATTTTGCAATGGTTTATTTTACAGGAACACCACTACAGGCTGATTAAATTTTTGTACCAGTCCAATTATTAGTTGAATGGTTGTAATTACACATATAAAGGTAACCTTGATTTGATATTATCGAAATTTGTCACTGTCCAGTTTATCCATAAGTGCTACGTACACCTAATGCAATTGATAATTAATAAATATAAATGTTGTAGTAATGATAACAAGTTATCAATGACAATCAGAAGCTGCAACCTGAAGAGTCTTGAGTGATTTAATTGCTCATTAACGGGACAGGGGTCTAAAGGGCACGTTTCTTTAACTTTTCCTTGTAACTGGAGTAAATTTGTTATTTATAAATTATTTTCAACATGAATTATATTTTTAAAATCGTGGTTCTCCTTTTGTGCTGGAATGCGGTATTATTAGAGATTTCCGGAGAAAGTTTTACTGTCGATTTGTTTTCGGATATCAAAGAAGATTGGTCAGATTGGTTGACTATTAAATGCCCTAATAACGATACGAGCTATGATAATTTCTGGCCATATGGGTGTAGTAATCAGCTACCGGAAGTAGGAAGCGGCGATCCAGTAAGACAAGATTTTTGGACAAGATGCTCCCACAATGTTCCATGTGAATTCATCTTTTACGGACGTGGAATTGTTTCCTCCGTCACGGTTAGGGGCTATATTGACGGAAGTTCTAGAGTAATCGTCGGAGGAAAAAAAAATCCCATCGCGACAGATTACACTGAGTTTGGAAGAATCGCTTCGCCTGGCAATAAAATGTGGACAGAAACGAAATTAAATATACCAACTGGTCCAAATGATGACGTAAAATAATTTAACAATAAACTTATAATAATTGCTACTTAACTTAATTTGGGTGCCTCCACTAGAATTGCATGTAATGGAAATACAGATATTTCAAAGATTGATTTGGTTCTAACAGTTTATTTACATTTGTATTTTTTGAAAGCAATTTGTTTTTGTGTTTCAAGATTTTCAAAACCTTTTTTTAAATTAAGGTTTAGATTCAAAAAATGAACTGTTGGATTTAAAAATGTCCTGCTGAACGAGCAAACGTGTTGAGGCACCCTTATAATTTACTACTGATATACTAATTGCGCATGTGCATAGCTAACAAAATTTAACTCTCTGTACTTAATTTGGGTAGTGAATTGTTTGAAAACATTAATTGTAGAATTGTACTTATAGCAAAAAATTAATTTCATACAAATATTCCCATAAAATAATATCTTGCTATTTTTAATTTATTTCAGCGTGTTATCTCTATGTTCTTGGACACCCCAGATCCGGATGGATTAGTATTGATTGACGGCTTTACCGTCGACTTTACTGTACCTACTACACCACCTGATGACGAAAATAAATCTTCTCAAGTTGCAGTAGCTTCTATACAAGTTTTAAGCTTCATTGCTTCTGTTACGTTACTATTGAATTCCTTCTAACTTCTTAAAATTCATTTCCCATTAATTGATCAATTAATAATAAATTTGTTGTCTTTCTAAAGAAAAGCGAGTGAGAAAAGGCTGTCTTTTTTATTACATTTACATGTTTAAGGATGTAGCAAGGAAGCATTTGCCCAAAGTTACTTATATTAGTATTTGTATATTATATAACGACTTGTTAAATGGTTGAGAGCCCGCTTAAAGAATAATTTGTACGAAAATTTTGTAGAGTTGACCGTTCCGGTAACATTTTGTACACAGTCTTTATGGGTAAGGAATTAGGTTATGTTTGTTAGGTGATCAACCCACGCCGAATTTTGGCCGGACCCACCTCTTTAAGCAAACTACTTTAAGTGAGTTACGAATAGAAAGCTGACGATGTCAAGTGTACAATCGTGAATCTCAATGTACCTCAGACCTGGGTAATGTGATACATCATGAAAATTCAATACCATAATACCAAAAGCTCATATTATGCAATTTATACAAAGAAACTGGTAGTTTAGTGACACTATTTAATTTACCTCGAAAACAATTCAATACGAAACGCCATTTTTGGGTACCTGGCGCAGGGGAAGTTAGCCTTGATAAAGATATGAAATAAAAATTACTGGTACGTGACACTATTTATATGCAGAGGATTACAGTACAATGCCAAGGAGTTGATAAAACCTCTGCTCTTCAACATTAATTAATTTTTATTGATTTGCAATGCACAATCAACAATCAAACGAATGTTTATGATCATTCTAATTACCTTGTGATTACACAATTGTGCACTCCTAATTTTAATATGCAAAAATATATAAATAGTAAAATGTTTTCCATTTTCAGAATTGGGTTACATTACATCAGACATCAGTGTTACAATGAGTACTGAAAAATGGATGGATATTCAGGTAAATTATAACATATTCACTATTGAGGGGGAAGCTCTCTATGGGAAGACTGGACTCTGTCTGTCTGTCAGTCCGTCTGTCCTCCTATACTATATTATAATACTCAAATCCAAATCCCAGCTCAACATCCCCCCCCCATCCCTCCTGCTAGTTTGTGCATGTATTATTTTGTCCATGCTAAATGTCCATAAGCTAAGTTATTGTGTTACTATAATACTTTACTTAATGCTAAAGGTTAAACACATAGAATATTAAATATGTATGTAAACAGACATAGTGCATATGACTTTAGACTGTCGTGAACAGTGTTACACCGAGGACACCCTCATTTGGAGGATGACCACTTTCTTGAAAAACAAACAGACTTTGAGATTAGACTGTTTTTAATTAGATTACTAGGTACGTTAAATACGCAAAATGACTAATTAAAGTACCACTTTTCCACGCATAAGTAAGTTAATCTAGTTTTATGCCACGCAAAAGTCAACATTATGCAAAGGTATCCCCAAGCAAAAGTAAATGGGCCCTATGAAGGACTGTGTCCCACGCAAAAGTGCTAAAAATTCCACCAGCCGATTAAGAATTGTACGTTGAGAATGAATTCTCACTTTTACTCAACTATATGCTAAGAATGAGTTCTACACTACTGACTAGGGTGCAGTCCCCAAAAACGCTTTAAGTAAATAGGAAATTGTGTAATGTGGACAAAATTGTGGGACAACATTATACAGACATATTTAGTCAAGTAAAGAACTCTTTCATTGGTTTGTTATGTCATATACGTTCTGATGGATATAAAAAAGTCCCAAGGAATGACTTAAATTAGCAAGACAATCCGACAAAAGCATTTAATATACTGCTAATAATAATATGATGTAATAAATATACTTACGTTAAGTATTGTATAAGTAAAGTAAGTATAATTATATAAAATTAAAACCCACGCATGATGACACACGCTAAACAAAGCAATGTGGAATGAACGTTGTATTTGGTGTTTGGGTTAGGTACCTAACACAGGACACGTTAGCCTTGAATTACTACGTAGCGTAGGGTAAAATATAGTAGAGACAGATATAGCAAAATTACTGAGACGTGATATAATAGATGAATTAAATAGCGAAATTCATCAGATTATTAAGTAGCGGATTATGAGCTAGTTTACTATGGGTAATATTGTCTTTCTATCTGTGCAATTAAGTACAATGCACTTTTGATAGAGATGTGCGTATCTTATAAGTTTTAATACTGCATTTTGTAAAATATCGGGTGCTAGAATTTTGGTTTGCGTAAAATATGTATTGGACATTCTGTATTGTAGAAATACAATTAAGCATTCAGAATAGTAGAAATATTCGTGATTGGCATTCTACAATAATAGATATAGTAATTGTTAATGTTGGGGTTTACTTGTAATCCGAAAAGCGGATATTTATGTAAAACCCTGGTACAATGAGTGCCCCAGGAATTTTTGTGTATGAAAATTCGAGTTCTTCATGTCAAACCTGGTAG
>JAQFYC010007760.1:0-10001 GCA_034694165.1 Tomocerus mixtus
GTTTTTCCTACAAGGTTGTGATAAACTTGAGAAAATGCGGTACGCGAATTGCGTATTATAGTACATAGAATGAAAAAAGTGATACTTTGTAATTGAACTTTATATAAAAGAGAAACAAAATCAAGTTGTGTAGTCTTTTCCGTTGTAGTGCGTAGTAAGTAATGGTATTGAATGAAACGAAGACAAAATCACCAACTGAGAACATCAGAGGATTATTTTTCCATCGTCGCGTCGGCTGCTGACAGGTAGACAAGGCTTCTCATCAATCACTCATCTGTGATCTTCTTCCTTACTTCTATGTAGTTACTTTACTCAATCTCATACTTACTTACTTACTTACAAGGGATGCGACACAGTCGGGGATAAATTTAAAAATGTCTTCACTTCATTCACTTGCTAAGGATTCTTCTTTGTGCGATACAATGTACCTACTTTAATCGTTTCCAGTTTATTTACTGTACTATAATGGTGTTCATGGGCTTTATCTAGTATTTATAAATAGTTTCGTAGGAGTACATACACACTACACACAAGATGATAAATACTTTGTCCTTGCTAAAAGAAAAAGGAATTCATAATATTATCTTTTACCATAAAATAAAAATAAAAACTAATGCAGGCAAGGCAAGGTAAAGTGGATTGGATTGGACACTTTAAACAAGAACTTTAATACAAGATACGTACATACATATTATGTATGTATAAAAATGTAAGCAAATATTAATAGCTATGGATTAGAGAGAAGGAAAGTTGTTTTGGGGAGTACTATTATTATTTTGCGAGATGAAACGTTGAAGCAGAGAATTACGTACATAATACAAGATAGGAAGTGCCCTGTGCCCTATAAAGCAAGAAAGCCAAGCCAGCCTCAGGGAATCCTAAATGTTCTAACCTATATGCAATTTTCACAAAACAAGATGATAATAATACATAAAGCTGTAATACAGAATACAGAACACACTCGATAGTTTTTAGTGCAGTAAAGTTTACGTTCAAGAACAGATTTTCTCATATAAATATTTCATTCAACTGAAATAAGCAGGGAAAATTGTATGTAAATGTGTGCAATGGGAAAACATGTTTGGAATTTATGAGCTATTAGATAACATTTCATCTAACATAAGTTTATTTTATTATGCATCGTAAGTTACAGTTTAGTCTTCTCCTCGGAACAGTTTCTAATGATCCATGCACTTCTTGTTCTACAATATGTGTCTGCATCTGCTACATATATGAACACACTAGGTGTCTACATAGAATCTAGAGCTAAAGCTATTTCCACGAGCAAAATTAATGCAAAATACAGGTCAAAAGTGTTATATTAAACCATTTCTTTTGCAGGAAATAACAAACATAATAAATTGTTATGATAGCATTTATCGATACAGTAATGCATCATTAATATGAGATGAGAGAGCATTTTCCTGCCTCCCAATCATCCTTATGTCTTTATAGTTAGACCCTCTTGTATACTTAAACATGTTTTATGTTGCTTTTTCATAGGTAAACAGTTTTATTTCTTAATATTTTTACGAAATCTATTTTTTAGAATCTACATAGAGTACAGGAAAATTATTTATATTAATGCCATTTTTTAATAGGTAAGCCTAATTTAAGATAGTTTAGTAGGTACGTTATATTAGTCAGGTCACACCGTATTGTAATGCATTTTGAAAATTATGATTAGGAGTTAATTAAAAAGTTTAGAAATAGTTTGCAGGTATATGAGAAAAAGCTTGTCTATGTAAAACAAATCCAAACATAGAATTTTACATATAAATGTAAATAATACAAAGATATGAAGGAAAACAACTTTAAAATTAAAATGCTTATAAAACTTGATAAACTTATATCATTTCTGAATTTGAAACATTCCCAATTACAATACGCTTGGAAGTTTCTAAAGACTATTTAAGTCAGGTAGAAAATTGTTGCGCACTTACGTATTTGTTCAGTGAAAGGTGGAAAAGAAGGAGCGGTTTGCAAAGGAACTTGTAAATTGTATTTCTAATCATGCAAGCACGTAGGTAAAAAATAATTAATGCTACACATGTACTTATATAGGTAGTGGACACATTAAAAGAGTTTGAACAAATCTGCATTCAAGATTCAAGCCGAATTACAATCGCATTAAGATGCATTGCGTGTACAGAAGATTAATGTAAATTTTTTATGCTAAATACTAAATGCATAGGCTGGGTCTTTTTAAATTTGGCTAATTTAAATATAAAACAAAATATCCAGTTAAGGTTAAGACAAGAGACAAACCAACACACAATCATAGAATAGATACGCAAACTGTAAACTTATAAAGTACGTGCGTATGATGGAAAAATATTTATTAAGGATCTATAGTTTAATCTACAGGACAATTCTTACTTAATGTTTGATGTTCAAGAAGGATTTGGCGATGACTCGTACGTCAATTAGCACGAGATATCAAATAGTCATCACATCTCGTCATAAAATGTGGAGGAGAATTATTTAATACCACAAAGGCGAAAGATATACAGTAAATGGAAGTTAGATTATGTATGTAATCTTTAATGTGCTAACGATATTTTGTATCCAGGTGGGTCTAGACTCTAAATTGCACAAAAAGTTTATACGCGAATTTAATTAGTAAATATGTGCATTGCTAAATAGGGTCTATGTACATACGTACATGAATGGGTAAGTATACGGTCTAGAAACTACAGATTCTTCCCTGCACCAACAAATCTCAAAGGGTTAAATGGATAAATGGTTAACTTGCATTTTAATATGGAAAAAGGGCAAATATTATGTATACAAAATTGTATTGTTTGCATTTTGTGTAGGAAGATAATAAGCACGGATTTATAAGATACGCCTATGCTTTCAGTTTTCAGCATACTAATTTTCTCAGCTGCATCCATCAACTACTACTATTTAGGTACTGTAAAGTAAATTTACCATATTATCAAGATGTGGAGTAGACTGAACTGAAAAATTACCTAAATCTAAATGCCCAAAAAGCATTTCCTAGTTTAGCTTACTATGTACTGTACATGAGAAATCGTTTCAGGTCTCAAAGCAAAAATGTAATAATCATTTCCATATGCACGCAATGCATATTTTACCTCTTCTTATCGAATCACTTTATCCATGAGGATATAGATATGCGTAAAAGTGCAATGCAATAATTAAGGAACAGTGAGTTCCTTCATTCCTTCACATAATTAGGCTTTTCGTAGATCAAATATTAATTCGTCTCATTATTGCTGTCTCCGAGGGCGTTTTCAGTTAGGTGCATATATTAGTAAACGTATATCCGTTCGAATAACCAAAGACGCTTTCCCTATATACAATTAGTTAATATACAGTTTTGGCTGATAAAAATATTTTTAGTGACTAAGCAAGAAATAAAAATACATAATATTTACATATCCAGAATCTACATGCAACTTTTACCCTCATGCAGATAACTGTGGTAAAAAAATTTTTTTTTTCGTATACTCTTAGGTAGGTACAGGTACATATTCTGTTGTTTTCTTCATGGTTTCTACATCTTTGTACAAAGAAGTATATATATTAAAGCTAATTAAGCTAACTTAAGTAATTGGGTAGTTTAAAGGAAGCATTTAGGTTTAATAGACCTTAAGTTAACGTGTGTACTATTTAAGTAAGCATAAGTAATTGTTACAATAATAATTATGTACAAACTTATTTACTTGGTTCTTATATAATTGTACATGAATTTATTTTTACACTTACCTGAAGTAGTTCCAGGAATTCATTTTTGGCAATCCAGGGCAGTGCATGTACCTTTTAAAACTCAAAATCTGTGAAAGGAAATATTTAAGATAAATTCTTTCGTGAAAACTAGGGCATTATTACATCATTACATACATGACGAACATTAGCGTAATCTTTGCTCTCTTCTCTGTCTACAACAAACTGCGTCTTGCGTTTACATAAGCAGGAGGCACTATATGAACTAAATAGAAGAAAAATTTTCCTATCAGCTGGAGCTGAAGTTTGCGTGATTTGGCTCTACAAAGCAATAGTTTACTTAGTTTTAAATTATCGTAAATAGGTGATTCTTGCTTGCATACGAATTATTACGAATTATCTCCATTTTTAGGCATATAAAAGCTAATATTTCTACGATCAGCTGGACAAAATGAACTCGTATGTAGCAGTACGGGCTTTGGTAAGATATTTTCATTATCTAACTAAAACCTAATGACCTAGTTCTGGTTCTTAATGTCAAGTACTTATATATTAATATTTAAAAATTGTTAATTGCTGTATACTTATATGTATAAAATATTTAAATTCATAGTTAGGTACCCAAAAATTAATTATCCAAATGATTTATTTCTTTTAGCGCACAGCAATAAATAATGGAAATGCCCCTTGGAAAAATACCTATGTGACCAAATCTAGTTTCAATATGAAGAGTCCAACTTCCGGAGGCTCTTCAGGAGCCAGCACAGGCCCAAGTACTTCAAATGTTCCTGAGCCACCGAAAAACGTTTTCAAAAACGTCAATACAAAAGGTTTGGACTTTACTTCTATTTTTCCAGCCAAATATAAGTAAATGAAGAGGTGCACTGCACGGAAGTAACAGTAACAACAAGGGGTCATTAATTTCCTTTTTACAATTTTTCAGATTTGGGTCCTGGAGGTGCAGCATCGAAAACCGGGGAGTATCAGAACCCAGAATACTACAGTTATCATAATATGAGTTATGCCGAAATGGAAATTGTGATGGCTAAATTGCGCTGCCCTCAACCATCTAACAAAGCAAAGCCGGATGCTAAAAAATAAATCTGAAGTCATTTAATGTTATAATCTAGACTAGACTGATTGTAGATGCGTGCAAAATACGAAATACCATCTTTTACTCTTTAATTGTAAGGAGATCGTAATTGTAATAAAGTCAAAATTAATTATGTTGTACAAATTACCAAATGTTGAAAAGCCGAAAAATCATTTATTATTTGTATTTGTAAACGCTGGCTGACCATGTGGCAATATTTATAATATACTACACAAGTAATTTGTGTGTCTCTAGTCTCTAGTGAAATATATTCCTGGATGGAAGATCTATTGTAAAGGGCATCGCATAGCAATAATTAAACCCACCAGCTACATTATCATCGAAATCATAAATTAACACACGCATCCACATAAAAATTCCGAACTTATTACTCTTAAGATTATGGTGAACTCGAATAGTATTATATATAGTACTCGTATATTTACCGTAAAGTTTTACCATTACCAACCATATTATTCTAAAAGTTACCAAATTATTTTATTGTATTATTTTTGATTGTCGTACATTCGTTTGGAGAAAACACCCATAGTTTAACCGAAAAGTTAAGAGTGATTCCCATTACAACAAATGTACATTTACTGTGCGAAAAACAAAGGTTGTATCATGGCCCTGATGCCAACTCCCTGACCCAAGAAATCGGAGATCTCGTATTGTGCCAGGGTGTTACAGATATTCAAAGTTGCACAGGTCAACTCTGCCGACCAAAGAACAACCTTTTGTATTTCATTGTACCCTTCACACTATTCTGAAAATAATAATTGAAGCGCAAACAGTGCACCAAAACGCTTCGAAAGTAAAATAGGTTAGGTTAATATCAAATCGGAAGAGCTAGGAAACGGAGCTCCTTACTCTACCGATTTGTCGAGTACAATGGCAAAGATCGCGTTGTTCCAAACACATCTTGTGCTTCTGCTTACTGTAAGACTTTTTTATATTCCGCGGGTTGATATTTATTCATTTTTTATCTTTGTGTGCGGTACCTGTCCATAAATAATGCTATCCTGCTACAATAACCCTATTATTGCAAAAATAATGAAGTTCCACGAAAGGTGATGGATAAAATTATTGATTTAGAATGATATATGAAAGTTTTAAATGTCATAAATATATTCGCCATGTCATAATAGTAATCTATTAGATTTCTTGGTCCTTGGTATTGATCAAACGATTTCGTAAATCCAATAATCTCTGACTTGATATTCGGATATCGGTAACAAGAAGTAGCCATAGATACTCTCACACTGTACATCTCACCATCCATCGGATCAATTTAAGATAATAACTTCGGGTTGGTTATTTCGTAAAAGAATATGAACAATTTGTGGTCTCAATATGTTCATGTTCCAGGATATCGCAAAAAAGTGAACACTGAAAAATATCATATCAGCATCGTATTTAGTTAAATAGTTGAATAGTCTTCGTACATTCAGTGAAATAAGTCAAAATGACAACTTACGCCCAGTTGCACCCCAAGTATATCATTGGGGTGAACGAAGCATGCAAGGGGATCAACGTTTGGTTTGTGGACAACAACACAATAATGTACCCTGCTGGAAATGCCGTTGTGCTCTTGAGCCTGGATCAGAAAACTCAGACCTTTCTTCACGGTGTCGAAAAAGGACGTGGTGTAACATCCATAACAGTTTCGTCAAATCGGTAAGCAAAACTGCACTTTCCTTTTAAAGCTTTCACTTTTCTGTGTTTTGAGTAAAAGTTTATTGTGTAGTAAAAGTAGAGAAAGTAGAACACTGACTTTCTCCTATTTTACATGCACATTATATTTTATAGCGTATTCAGGTTATATGTACTTATGCAATTCTTTTCCTCGATTTCCTATTCCAAAGCCTTTTAATGCGTTTGATTCTTTATAACGGTCATAATATTCATGTATGACAGCAAGTGCTAAAACAGATGAAGAAATCTTTATGTTTACAATAAAAGTTCCTCTAGAGTGCTTTCACCTTTCTCGCGAATAACTTTCTCTTGGAAATAAAGTCTTAGCGTTCCGTTTAGCTCTGCGGTATATTTTATGCCATTGTTATGAAGCAGGATAGATAGATACTGTTTAAACGTTGAATTGTGAATATAGACGGGAGTTATGTTTATTATACACTAATGGATAATGTCTTATTGTAAGCATTACTTCATTTAAGTGCTAAATTCAATGCCCTCATCATTGTAATCTGTTTTCTACTTCTACTTTCCCTTTTATTACGATAGTTTGACTGTTATTGTTCGTACTTCTGACTCTGTAGGTCTTCAGATTCATTTCCTTTTGCAAAGTATTTCATTGCAAGGAGATTATATAGTTAACTCATTTTCCTCCTGCTTTTCTCACCTTTATAAATAAATGTACAATGTATATATAACTTCAATGCAACTTACTACCAGTGCTTCCGTCTATAGTATGTATGTTCCATTTTTCGTGTAGAGTATTAAAGCACAACAATTACAAACGTTGCAGGTTAATTACAAAAAAGAATATGTTGCTTACCTTTGTTTAATTTTTTCAGGATGTACGCTGCAGTAGCACAGCAGTCAGGACTCGGAGAAAAGCCGTCCATACTTGTCATAGACCTAAAGACTAACAAGCGTCGGAAGACACTGGAATTTTCAGACACTCAAGCAGAAGAGTATGTGTCATTGGCCTTTACTAAAGAAAATTTGCACTTGGCAGCATTGACTGGAAGCCCTGACTATCTTTTATGCTTTTACAAATGGTATGGATAAAAATACTGGGCAAAATATATACCAATCATTATGCTTTCACCATTATAACCTTTCCCCATATTTCACTCTATGTTTAAAGTAACATGCGATTGAAATTCGGGTTGTTTTCACAATTTCAGGGACCGTAGCAAATTGGTTTGCGTTGCTAAAACTGTCAGTATTGGTTTTGGACCTGTCGTTGAGGTTGAATTTCCCATTTTTGATTTTATTCAATTCCTATTTTTATTTTTCGAAAAGTATCATTTCTTTTATGTATATTTTATGTAATAATATGAATTTTATCTTTAATATATGCATTTTTACAGTTATCCACAAGTCCCGTGGAAGATAATGTAATGTGTGCTATTGGAAAGTCAGCATTTCGTTTCTTTAGGTTCAATGAGTCTCACATGAAGCCATTTGGGTATGCATGTTCATTCGTTTGTATTTGTCTACTATTAGAGAATGAGAATATAGATTAAGATAATTAAACTACGTTTGCCAATTCTAAGGTGGCAGAGGGCAGAAGGATACAATTTTTTGTGTCATGGATGGACTGGGAAAGGAGATCGACTTATCGCTGGAACTGCGGATGGTAAATTAATGTTATTTGAAAGAGGAGAGTACAGAATGGACATTCCGATCAAAAAACGTGACCTGCCTATAGTAGGGTAATACACTAATGTCAATGTCTCCTCATTTGTGGACATTCACCGTTTTTATTTGTGAACCTAAAATATATATTTGCACACAAGCATTTTTTCGTTGTAACTAACTAAACCCTTTGCAGGAGATCAACACGAACGCTGGATCATGAAAGTACTAACGCTGAGGTCGGTAATGATGATCGCAGTAGCCACCCAAGTTCAGTTACTCATGAAGGAACAGAAATCACAGCTATCGTTTGCTTTTCAAAGGGCTTTGCTATTGCGATTAATGGAAGTGTTATTATTTTTGAGGTCTGTTCTGATTATTTATTCTCGCATTCTCGTTCTTCCTGCAGTACGTTTGTCATATTTAATAGGTACTAATGTATGAACTTTCTTGTGACCTATTTTCAAATTGTAGGAGCAAACCGTTTACGATACTCCTGAAGATCATTATTTGCAAAGACATACAGTTCGGATCCCACATTTTTCATCTGTTCAGGAAGATCGCATTATACATTCGTTGGCTCTGTCTCTTAATGAGGAGACACTGGTGTGCACTACTATTAGTTGCCAAGTATTTGTATTCCAGCTTAGCAATGCAGAAATTAAGGTACAATTAAATGCTGAAAACAATTACCTATATTGTAAAGCCAAATTGCAAGCATTTAATGTAGCTGATTGCCAATGCTCTCTAATTGCAGGATCCCAGTGAAATGGTTTTCGAATTTGCTAATTGTTCCTACCACCACGGGCCTGTTCTGTCCATGGATGTCGCAATAAGAAAATCCTTGTTGGTAACCTGTGGAGAAGATAAATTTATTCGTGTGTGGAATTTTCTTTCGTTTACACAAGAAGTTAGCAAGGAATTCGCAGAAGAGATTTATTGCATCTCCATACATCCGTCAGGTGCTTATATACAATACAATTACATATTATGTACATATTTACATATTACTGTGTCTAGTAAATCTCGAATTTGCTTTCTCCTTTTACATTGAAACACTATTTAAAACTTTCACAAATTAGTTGTTTTTCAATTCAAGCAATATTGATTCAGCGTTTTTAGTGGAATTATTAGTATGGTGCACTTTACTTGATTGTAAAGCATAAATTATTTTTTTAGGATTGTTTTTGGTGGCTGGTTGCATTGATAAAATTCGAATGTTTACCATACTGCTTGACGATATCAGAGAACTTAAGGACTGGCCTGTTCGTATGTGCAAAGAATTGCGTTTCAGTAACGGGGGTCATGTATTTGCTTCTGCTAATGGCAACATTCTGCAGTTGTATTCAACAACGACTTTGGAAAGCATTGCCATCATGAAAGGGCATACTAGCAAAGTACGTAAAATATCAGTAAATGTTTTGCAAATAAGTGTATAAATGTATAATAGTATAAAATGACTGATACTTTTGCCTTGTTGCTACAGATTAAGAGAATTACATGGGCTCTTGATGACCATAAGATAATCACAGCAGGAGGCGACGGAGCTATTTACGAATGGGATGTCCAAAGTGGGAAACGGACAGCGGATGTTGTTGAAAGAGGATCTCATTTGATTTCCGTCGTCGTCACTCCGGACTGTAAAACTCATTATGCCATCAATGGACACAATTTCCTGAAGGAAATACAAATTCATGAAGGAATGGTGAGTTCTACCGGTTATTTGTTAGGGATACTCGTATCTATATCTAGTAATTATATACCTTTTTTCGTAAAGGCCTAAATAATTGCATATAGTCTAATGTTTGTTATCACCAAAGCATAGCACGTGCTATCTTGTGCTATGTTATATTTTGTGTCCCAATTGAACAAATCTATACATGTGTACACC
>JAQFYC010007761.1:0-10001 GCA_034694165.1 Tomocerus mixtus
TTTTATACGGACAAAATCCACTGCATTGTAATCTTCCGAGTCTTCGCTTTTATTATCTTCCAGCATACGTTTCAGAAAATAATCGTCGTTTTCAGAAATTTTTGAAGCAACTATAAAATGCCAGTAAAGGAGTTACAATACAATTCCTCATGCCAAAATATAAACTGAATTGCTAAACTGGTTTCTCGCTAATTTCTAAGACTGGTACTGGTCGTACTAGAGACTGTAATGATTTTATTATTTTTTAGTATCTTTATTTTTATATTGTTTATATTTTTGGTTATTTTACCCATATATATCATCTCAACGATTTGAGAATAAGAATATTTCTTGAATGCATCTTTTTCACTCTGGAGGAGTTCATTTCGCCTTTCATCGACCACAGCCTCATCCGATTTTTCGGGAATGTTTCGATAATTTGCAAAAATACGTTTTCGAATGCAATTTGAGAGAGCAGTAATTCTTTTCTGCAGAGTTTTAAATTGGTTACAGGTGAAAGTTAAATCCCTAACATTCTGTAAACATGAAGAACAATAGCTGCCGTTTTTGAAATAATACAGCAAAGGGTCCGTTTCGCTATCTAATAAAATCCCTGCAATACGTTTTGAGCATCTGTATTTCCAAGATAAAATTATTTTTTGCTGTTCGTAACCTTTAATTTTGTCTTCTTGGTAAGCTTGTCTTCCACAAATAATGCATTTATTTTCCATTATGATTTTAAAAAATTCCCAGATATTCCATTTTGTCTAAATAATGTACGACGAGTACCCAAAGGCATAATAATAATAGTAGGTATTTACTGTATAAATTAAATCTTCCAAATGAACACTTATTGACGAGGTTGGAGGTAGAAAATAACTACACCATTTTTTATTGTAATTGTCTAAACGAATTTTAACTGTAAAATTTTTGTTGTGAATTTGTCAAATATTCATTCAAACTACTATTCTTGTTACCGCTAAGGTTGTCGCATGAAAACTGGTATAAGACAGCGGAATAAATATATATTATGCACTATGTAGCCGTAGCTGTAAAGCTGTATCGGATGCCACTCTACAGGTGAGAAAAGTGAGGATTAACGAATACTGCTAAAATGCTTGTATGTGTATCGTATGATATTGGTATTCAGTTTAACATAATTTACCTAATTAATTTCTAACATACCTGGTTTATCCCTTGGACCGATTTGCATTTTGCCCGAAAAAGAACTCCATCTACATTTACACCATATAAAAACATCCTTTAAAAAATTGGAAATTATTTGTTATTCATTCATACCGCTAACTCAAATTATATTTCCATTTGACTATTTCCTTTTCCTAAGATGAAGGAACTTAAAAATTCTATCGTAACAGCAAAGAAAAATGCTGGAGCATAGCTTTGCATTAACCGTGATTGCAACCCGTTCTCAAATATACAGATGATTCTACATTTGTAAAAAGTACATTAATTGCATTCCCCCCCCCCCCCATGTGGAATAACGATATAAATAGTTCGCAGAGCGAGTTACAATAAGTTGCCTATAATAATGGCCTTATCCAATCCCAAAATGATGATACATATTGCCAAATTATCAAATTTTGTTATATTATTTACATTATTATATTAAGCTATTATTAATACTATTGACAATGGTATTACATATTATGCAGCGTACAATCAATCTTTCCCCACGGGATTCAGTGATCATGCAGTCCACATGTATAATAACATTTCACGTTAAAGTGAATTTATTTGTAGATTAAAATTTTATTACGATAATATATATAACATACATAATTTTCTTTTTTAAGTGCTCTGCTAAATATTTACAAAAAGTACAAATCACTGTGGTTGCAGAACGTATGTACAGTTATAGTAACGTTCATGGTAATACCCAATTTTTGAACTCAATTTGATCATCCTGGTCAATAGGAACATTTTCATACGGGAGAGGAATCTGTTCAATTACTTTCTTTTGCCTTGGTTTTCTGCGAATGACGATACTCGGGTCCGATTCCTTCAAATGTAGTTTTTCGTGCTCAGTGAGGTTATACTTCATGCCAAAGCGGTGTCCGCAGATTTGACTAAAACATAAATCATCAAAATTACAAGTATTTACACACATTAATGGCAAATATAGTAAATATATACAAAGAGTTACCTACCAGACAAAATCTTTAATTCCAGTGTGAGTTATTTCGTGTCTTTTCAAAGAAGGACCTTTGTGGAAGCGTTTTCCGCAAATTTTACATGCAAATCGTTTTATTTCTGAGTGATGTACTTTATGAGACTTTAAAGCAAATAGATGTGTAAAGGATTTACCACAAACATCACACATAAATAATTTCTCCGTGATGTGAACCAAACAATGTCTTTCCAAGCGTATCTTCGTAGGAAACACTCTATTGCACGTCTCACATTTGGGCATAGATTCAGGATCCTTGTGGCTGAATGTGTGGAGTTTCAAACACTTTTTGTTGGCAAAGCTTTTACCACATTCCCCACAAGTGGGTCTCGACGGGTCAGGATGAGCATCCACGACGTGCTTAACAAGATCGATTGTGTTAGTGCACACTGTGTCACAAAAGGCACAGCAAAAAGGGTTATGGCCTTGATGGAATCTCGCATAATGATCTGTTAGCTCCTCCTCTTTTTCATACGCTTTTCCACAAAATTTGCATACGTGATCGAACCCCCTCGTCCCAGAATGTAAAGTTCGCATGTGATGATTTAATGTGCTGAATTTTCCAAATTTCTTGAAACACCTATTACACTCGAATGGTTTCTCTTCTCCTGCATTAAATAAAACATAGTAGGCAATAATTATTGTTGAACTTGGTTCTGTTACAACGAACACGATAGTTGCATAACTACTTATTATGTAAAGTATTATTATAGGTTTTATAGGTAGAAGCATTTTTTGGCTGGCTATATGTACTTTAAATTAAGTATGAATAAATCATACGAACCGAGATGAACCTGACGAATGTGGAATTGTACTCTCTTTTCATTACAAAATGATGCTGTGCAGCCTTCGTAGGAACATTTCATTTTGTTTTTGGGTGTTGGAGTATTCTTCCGGTGCTCTCTTCGCCAAGCATTATATCTTTCTCTGCGTAGCTTCTTCGCATCCTTTGATAATTTTTTCTTTTTCTCATCGTCGGAAGACTCTGATGAACTATTACAAATAATTTTCAACCTCTTTGCAGCTCCCTTTCTTTTTGGACGGTCAGGTAGTATATATTCGGATTCGGGATTTTCATCATTTTGCTCTATTTTCACACCATCTACAGATAAAAATTTCATAATCTCACAAATTTATTACTAACTTTTACTACTGATGTACTTATGATGATAAAAAGGTTACGCGGACAGACATTACTTTAGAAATATTCATGTTGAAATAATTAATAGAAAATGGTAAAAAAATTTCAACGATTTTCCGAAAAGTGAAATTAATGGTGTCTTATTAAATATATTAATCCTGTCTCAATATTTTTACTACTTAAATGTTCAAAATTGCTAAAAATAAGAAGATCCTGAAATATATATTAGATACGGTCAACGATACGATACAAAATACTACAATGTTGAACTGGCACTCACCTGTTTGAACAGAGGTAGGTTTTTCATCTTCAGGTTCCAATGAGTTTTCAAAATTGGAATCCCCTTCTACGTCCGATTCTGAGTTTTCAATTTTTATACGGACAAAATCCACTGCATTGTAATCTTCCGAGTCTTCGCTTTTATTATCTTCCAGCATACGTTTCAGAAAATAATCGTCGTTTTTAGGAATTTTTGAAGCAACTATAAAATGACAGTAAAGGAATTACAATAATTCCTCATTCCAAAATATAAACAGCAATTTTCTCGCTAATTTCTACAACTGGTACTAGCCTAATGATTTTATTATTTTTTATTGTGTTTATTTTTATATTATTTATATTTATTGTTCTTTTACCCATATATATCATCTCAACGATTTGAGAATAAGAATATTTCATAAATGCATCTTTTTCACTCTGGAGGAGTTCATTTCGTCTTTCATCGACCACAGCCTCATCCGATTTTTCGGGAATGTTTCGATAATTTGCAAAAATACGTTTTCGAATGCAATTTGAGAGAGCAGTAATCCTTTTCTGTAGAGTTTTAAATTGGTTACAGGTGAAAGTTAAATCCCTAACATTCAGTAAACATGAAGAACAATAGCTTCCGTTTTTGAAATAATACAGCAAAGGGTCCTTTTCGTTGTCTAATAAAATCCCTGCAATGCGTTTTGAGCATCTGTATTTCCAAGATAAAATTATTTTTTGCTGTTCGTAACCTTTCATTTTGTCTTCTTGATAAGCTTGTCTTCCACAAATAATGCATTTATTTTCCATCACGACTTTATAAAATTTCCAGACACAGATATTCCAATAAATTTCTGCAAATAATGTACGCCGAGTTGGCTGGGAGTCCAACTTCTAGCCTAATATTCTTTCAAACTACTATTCTTGTTACCGCTAAGTTTGTCGCATGAAAATCAGTAGACGGGGTATTATTCCATTACAGAACAGAATAAATATATTATGCGCTATGGAACTGTAGCTATGAAGCTGTATCGGATGGTCCTCTAGTTGAGGATGAGGATTAAGGAATACTGCTAAAATGCTTTTAAAAAGAACGGATTTCCATAATTTATCATTATTGTGCTGAATGAAATGCCTACACTGGAACTTGTGTATAGCAACATAATAAATATTTATTATCCGAAACATTATAATACTATCTTAGCTTTATAAAAAATTAATATATATCTCACATATTTAGGATTAATAAATTACGCATCTTTTTACTCATAAAAACAAGCCCGCTTAGTACCCGGATCAAGGTCTGGGACTCTTAATGGCAAATTCTCTAGGGAACAATTTTTAGGAGCTGGCTCGATGAATTTCTTCCATTGTACGGTCATGTCATCAGGATTTAATACGTAAGAGCTTACCTGAAACAAACAATTTCTTAATTTTAGATAATATTTTTATTGGTTTATTCGACAGAAAGAGAAATGTAAAGAAAGAGTAATACAGAAGAACAAAATATAAACTTAGCAAAGGTAATATAATACATAACATTATACTATAAGAATGACGAAAAAAGCTTAAAAAAGGATAATGCAACTATATTAATAGTTATATAAAATATTTGAAAATTGCATATTAATCTCAAACATTAATGATTATTAAACAACCAAGTAAATCTATAATAGAGTAAACTTTTTTATGAAAATTACCATCTTTTTAGTCAGGCAAGAATCGGGCTCTGTACGTCCGTAGGTAAAATAAGGTGAATTTCTCGGGTAAATCTTCAAAGGTCTCAATAGGATTCCACTGACGTAGGCATCGTCCATGTGAATTATAGGAGTGGTGATTGACATATGAAGAAGTCGAGGGATTAGATCCGTTCTCATCAAATACACAACTCCACTTAAATATCCAGCGTAAGAGCCAGAGATGTGCATATAACGAGGAGTATAGTATTTGTACATGTAGTTCACATCCCGGACAATTTTCGTTCCACAGAATAAACACCCTCTGTAAATATCATTATAGAAACACTTTAATTTATGATTTGCCTCACTTACGAAATTCTTAATTTCAGTTTAATAATAACAGATACAATATTTTTATCATAAATCTTACATGTATTCAACATCTGTGTTATTCAGTCCGACTTGGAGAGCAAGATCGACATTCAATAAAAAGTCATCATCAGCTTTGAGAATAAATTGAGGAACTGTAATTCCCTTGTCCTTCCCGTTGATGCAGCTCAAGTGTGCCCATTTATACATAGAAAGATGGCTCACTGTCAAGTTGTGGTACGAGTCCATGAAATTGGCTTGGATTATATCTTTGGATAGCTTAGATTCCTGAACAACTTCATCCTGCACCACAAAAATAAATTTTTAAAATGGATAATACTTAATTGTTAATTAAATACGCTAGTAAAGCAAGTTCCTTGAACATCAAAGTGCTATTCTTACATTCGTCACCTATAATGTAACATTATATAGAACAGGTTATTATTTATTATGGTATAAAAATGTAAAATACCCAAAATACTTTTCTCTATACAATGAAAAAAGACTAAAACACTTTCATAATATTCCATACGGAAATGAACTAAACTAAATTATACAACATACATACAGAAAAGAATTTTTGTTCTTTGATATATAGGTGACGAATTTACAGTTTCCATTTATGACCATTTTTTGTTGCATTTTAAAAAGCATATCAACTTGAATGAGAATTCGGTACAATATATTAAGATAAATGCATACGTAGCTTAATTTAGAAAATACTCACGTTGATAGTTTGATTTACAGGTATTCCCATGAGAAATACAACTTTTATCCCTTTTCCTTTCAGATTATCGGGGCTGCCGAATGTTTCCCGAATGATTTTCCTCTGCTTAAAATGACTTGGAGCAGAACTGATCATGACCAGCATTTTTATATTGGGTCCGCAATATTCGCTGCTGTAGCCAACTTTATCCACTTCCTCTTTCCCCGGAGACGAGAGGAAAGACGAATAATCGGTAAAATTCATGTAATCGGGGATCGAAAAAGAAAGGTTCGGTGGCCATGTGACCAATTCTTTGTCCACCCCTTCCCATCTAGCCCTAACTCCCGTAGATTGTTTCTCCAACTCTATAACTTCTTTGGCAGAAGAACAAAGACATGTCCTCCAGGCGTCTGCACTCAAATCTTGTGTGATATTACAGGGAATGACTGGAATTTGGTCCAGTGGTTCCACTGGGCCCACAATTTCCAGCTCATTATCCGTGATCTCTATCGGGGCGTGTTTCTGTTTGATTACCACTTTGAAACGAATATCCCCAGGCTGAACTCTGAACCTAAGTTGATGTTTCGTATGCGTTTGCGTTTTTGACAATTCTTCGTAAGAAATCAGGTCCAAGGGATTAGCCCACCATTTAAGACAAGGTGTGAATCGTAGGGGTTTGTTTAATTCGTACACAGAATAGACAATTAATTTCCTTATATTTAGAAGAAACTCTAATTCTTCGTTTGAGTCCGCAGGTCCTTGGTTCCTCAGGTCTAAATTCGAAATTATCCGTTGCTCCACTTTTGTAGGCAGCTCCTTGAGTTTTTCTACATTAAAAGCATAATTGCCCTTAAAAATCCAATAATATCGTTTATAAATTCTACATACAAGTTAATCTTAAGTGCTACACGAGCCAAAATACCATTTGATGGAACAGGTGGTGATTGCGGTATTATATACTGGTTAGTTTCATGTGGGTTTATAACTAAACTTGAACTAGATGAACACGGAGCACACTTGAACGTTGTCCATTCGTACAGAATGTACATTAATATAAAAAATATAAATAGGAACTTTAGTTTCGAATAGTTAAACCATAGCACCAACGGGTCTGATAAATTGGCTACTTTCATATTCATACTAAAGATTTTCAAATATAACGTAGAGTAATAGATAAATGAACTGCATTCGTGTGCTGATTTCCATGAATGGCTCTATACAGAAATATTTACTTCCAATACATTCCAGATAAACTACTTTGGGTTGGTTTTAATATATTCGCAGAGGCAAATACTAATGTGGTGTTCTACAAATGATTAATTCTGCACACTCACTCATCGGATTCAATTTTTAAACATGCTTTTGTAGTATGCCATAATGTAAATTGTATCGGCTTCTCACTTCTCGTAAGTGTACAGGTCTACACGGAGTTCTATAAGTATATGGAAAGTTATATAGCTACGGAACATGAAACTAAAAATGGAGATGAACATTTAATTTCACATATTATACCTAAGAAGTGTACTAACATATTATCTTAACCCTGTACACGTAGCACTTCTACCAAAACATAATTTAATGATAGTCTTATGTACTAGTAATATATTCCCTTAAAGAGAATTGTTCAATATTTACAATAAGTATTTATCTAGAACTCATTTTCTAAAAATACTAGTGTATAAATATAGCCTTATAGCATAACAAAATGTCAATAAATAATTATTTTTCGTATATATTTATATAGAAATATTTATATATTACCTATTTATATTAATATATAATTGCAATAATGAGAGGTAATTTTTCCTGCAAATATAGACTAACTGAACCAATTATCGCAAAATCCTAATTTTTTAAATATTTTAAATATTTATGTAAAATCTTTTGATATCTATCTTGGGATGACAGTTGACGACGTAAAAATTAATTTTCTATGGGTTTATCTCACTCATATTTTGACTCAGGTAAGGTCAGTTATTTACAGATCAAAATGGGTGTGGGGGGATCTGGGGAGGGGGCTGATGAGCAACCGATTTAGTAGATGAAACTTTCAGGGATCGCTCAGGGAAGTATACATTAGTGATTTCAATACAGAGCATCCAACGGTGCAACGTTTGTCAAATATAATATACCCATCGTCTCTAATAAACCCCAGGTCTCTATTAAACCAAGGGTTCTCAGGTCCCATCTACGGTAGGAACATCGAGGTACGTATCTGTAATTTGTATTCACACTTACATTTACACGAGAAGCCATCGTAGCTAACATTACCAATATTTTATGTAAGTAAATCAATATCAGAAGTGCTATGTAATGTACACAGTAGTACTATAAATCAATAACTGTACTTTTCCGTGGACAGCCTGCTCTGACTCTTCTATATATTACATTATGCCATGAGCAGACTTTCGAATTCGATATAATAAATGCATGCAATAATGTGGTCTTACTTTTGTATGACAACCTTGCATTTACTATTCTAGTTTTTACAAAACATCAGTCAACACAGATGTATAACGCGAGCAAATTATTGCTTACTTACAAATTATGTGGGTTGGTGAATGAATTACAACGCATGTGGATTAGACAAAGGTTTAAAATGCACATACTGCATACATAATACCTATAGTATTACATTCATGAAGAACTGAAAAGCCCTGTCCGTGATCATGAATAAAGTAAAATGTGTAAAATACTGTACGCAATATTATACTGTATTTGCAATATACTACAATTCTAGTCTACATGTAAATTGCATGGAGTGATATGGAAAAACAATTCCGTGTTTCATATTAAATTACTAATGCATAGACATTGGCAAATCTTAGTGACAGGCAAGGCTTTTACCAATTGTCTGAAATCCTTAGTGGGATCTTTCTCGCACATTTAAAACTATTTTGGCGGATGCTGTCTACCTATATACCCTTTCTGGGCCAACTACTTATGCTTGAAAATCACTGTGATCGTGATCGTGATGGCAATATCCTGATCAATATTAGGTTTACACTTTTACATATTAGTACATACAGGGATGTACTACTTATATTGTGCATAGTTTAGTTAGTACTAGCATAATGTGTGTATACTGTAGTGTATACAATATCCATGATACAACATTGCATTGAATTGAAAATGAATTAAATTAAAGTTCCAGTCGGTTCAACAAATGACTTGACAAAAAACTGTGTTACATCCGGCTTCCGCCCATTTAATTTGATATCCGGTTTTGCTTGAACCATAATTAAGCTGCAGTTAGCTCTACACTCTACATACAGGTGCTGGTGCTACACCATGACCAACTGCATTGCAATTTTATGAATCATCTGCCCCCTCTCATGTATGTACATGATTAATTCAATTTGGTAAATTACGCTTAGAGTATGGAGACCTGGATAGCATATCTGTAGTACCCAAATTCATCCTTCCCATCTCAAAAGAAGATGACCGGCCGGAATTTCCGACATTTCACTGATTCTATGTAACTTTATCTGCGATAGGTATGTAATTACTACCGTCATTTCATTATTTAGTTATGGCTTGTAAATAAATAGCGGTTAAATTTGCTAAAAGTAGCGGTTAAAATAAATTAGCAGAATTACTGACTTTAGCAGGGTCACATATTTAAATTTACTGATTTAGCAGGCGTACATATTATTCATTAATCAGTCACATAAATCAATTAAGTCAAAATTA
>JAQFYC010007762.1:0-10000 GCA_034694165.1 Tomocerus mixtus
CAACACTTTAGAGGAGCAGCTTATTTAGAAAGACATTTTTCTAGTTTTAAAACAAAGCGTTCCCTATTTAGAAACTTAAAAAATTGGGCACTCAAAAAGGTCTATGATGCAGAAGTAAAACGAGTATCTGTCTTCCGAGAAAAGAACAAGTTTTGCGTATTATCTGAGAGCGAAACCGAAATAGATTTGGGTAATATACCACAGTACGGAGATCAATGGCTAGAGTTCACAGGATCGGATACATCATTCGATCAAGATGTCGCAGAAAAGGAAAATAGAAAGTCAAAGTACACTTCACAATTAATTTCAGCTAAAAATATATTTTCACTCTAAGGGAAATAATTAATTCCTTTTTGCTTTTAGTTTCCATCTAATCTGCAACGAAGAAAGCTACTACTTGTACAATTCCCTAAAATGGTATTTCAAGATTTTAGCAACTTCTGGTAGAATGCCCTTTGAGATGTATAAGGAAGATAAAGTTGTAAAATTCAGAGTGAACAGGAAGTCTTGGAGTTACATTTTATTTTGTCTAACGACAATTTTTCTGACGTTAATATCCGGGATTTTTTCGATTGAATTTATGAAAATGTACAATCGTCCTTTCTCGAGAAAAGTAAATCTTAGCACAACAGAGTAAATAATTTCTGCTCGAAAAATATTTTAAGAAATCTGAAGATAAAATATTCTCACTTTTAAATAATTCATTTGTTTCATTTATGAATTTCAGAAAGCTGGATAAGGAAATTTTTAACAAATATTGGCTTTATGGACTTATTGTTTTATTTTACATGCTTCATACAGTTTTATGGAGTTTTTCACTCATTTTTCAATATGGGATACATCTTGAAGAATATCTCACCCGCTGGCATTTGGCTCTTTCAGTGATAAAATATTCTCCTGATGCTTCCGTAAAGGATTTCCTGATTTGGCACTTAGCATTTTTAGCTCTTTGTTCTACAGTTGCTACTATTTTATTTTTCTTTGAAAACCAATACTGGTCTCTGTTTTGGGGGAATGGGGAATTAATTGCGGTGCTCCTCTTCAAAACAATTATACGGGATCCTCGCTCTCATCATTATTTCTATTGGATGCGAATATTCGGTCATTGTCTATATCTTTATTCAATGTATTGCTCCAAGATGATTACTATAATGATATTAGTGCACTGTCGCCTTGTGGAAATGATTTCACGAAGGTGGAATCTTAGAATTGGTTGCGTTCTCAAAAAAAGTAAGTATAATCCTTTAAATAATAGCTCAGCATCTATTTATTTTAAACAATTTCTATAATGTTAGGTTTCTATGTTGTCTATAATGTACGTATTTATTAGTTGCCATTGTCGAAGAAGGTACAGATGCTTACACCATTAAAACAAGAGTGATTCCTTATATGAAGCTCTTTGCAGAACATATCGTTATAACCTCTTTTTCTCGACACACTGGAAAAGTTTTTGCTATTGCGGCTATTATCTATTATATCTTCAAGGTAAATATATGTAGCTACTGAGTAACAGTTTTACGACTCCTTCAAAAGTATGTATGTAGTAATTGAGAAGTATAATGTTTCATAATTACAGGGAATAACGATGTTTCTATCTCTTTACATGTTGGCACAATACTACCTTCAACGCTTTCCAATTTACGATACAATGAAAAGTGAAGGAAAATCAAAAGAATATAATACCAACGTTAGTCCGTAATCCATTATAACAAATAGTTTTAAAAAATGAGAGATAATAATTATTTCTCTGTACATAATAATTATTATTGTTCTTTGCTAACGATTGTAACTATTAATTCAACTTTTATATCAGGAAGAGGATTTTCAAATTTTGACAGATATTTTTATTGTCATGCAATGCTGGATCGGATTTGTTATTACTAGTGAAAGCATTAATAAAGCTGGATCCGTGGTGAGTGTTCCTAAAATTAAAATCATGTTATTATCGTGTGTTCGTTAGATTTTCATTGTTTATTGTACTACTACGAGAAACACAAATCTGTTAAATATTGGATTAATATAAATAATATAATTTCTGTCAGATAATGAATGGCTATGATTTTGTACGCCGACATGGAATGGTATTGTGCAGGTCTTCTTACGAAAGACGATTTGTAAGTAAGAAATATAAGGTTTATTATATTTTATTCAGATTTTGGTGCATTTGATGATATTTAATGTTTACTTGTGTGTGTATGAAATCTTTGAGTTCAAATGATAAATACTTATTTTGTTTTCAAAATAGATTTTAAGTTTGCAAAACGTTTTTGCTCCAGTACACGACTACTATATTAACTTTGGATTTAAGGTTGACCGTGAATTCATTTACAATGTAAGGTTCGTTTTTAGTCATGTATTTTAGCTGCTTCTTCATTCATGCGTAAAATTATAATGCAATTTTAATGTACAAATAGTTCTCATCGGCTGTAATTGGATTCTGTATAACTGCAACTTTATTCTCTCCAATTCGATGGAAAATTGAAAATATAATTCAATGTAATAGAAATGGAACTTGTGTACATTTTTCTTTTTATAGGTAAGTCTTTATAAGATATAAGTACAGTTTAATAGTCTAGGTACTTTAATTGCTTACAACAGCATTATATTTTTATCTTTTTAGACTTTTCTCGAGAGACCAAGTTTTCAGAAGTTCGATAGATGCACACTGAAAATATCTGTAATTACGATTTTTGTAACAAAAATCAAGGCAAGTTGACATCCTAAAAAAATGATGCTTTTAATGAGCCAATAAAATTGAAAAAATTCTTTACTGAACTTACAAACAGCTCATTAGAATACCATTATCATACAAGTACCTACTATTTCTGTAGGATAATAGTATTATCTTAAGGTAAAGTTTGCAAATATGCAGAAAGTAAACATTGCTGCAATATTTATTTATTTTTCCTCTCAAAATAATGTCTCTTATTACACAGAGCTATTTTTGACTGAATTATATACTAATTACTTACTTATGTACGTAATAGTAACATTACATGTACTAACATTATGTCTCACCTAGACATGACATAACTTATGTATAGACAGGGACAGGACAGGTTATGCTATTTACTTTTGCTCTGATGTTTCGGTTCACTGTGCATCTAGGGTTTGACAGCCGCCAAGTCTGCAGTCAGTTCAGTTACTTTTGCACATTATGTTTACTATTTAGTACGTATGATAGGAATATATAGTTACTCTTACACCAGTATTTACACAAGCAAGAAATAATTCTCTGTCTACCAGAAATTCTCATGGGGCATCTCAAGTTTAAAATTAGCTACTTAAACTAACACTTACACTTACGTGTAACTCATTTGTTTAACAAGAGAACAGTTATCCCCACGTCCTAAAAGCTCTAAATGCTATGGGAAAACAAGAATGGACAAGTGATCTTGTCTATTGTGAAAGCTTAAAGGTATTTCAGAGTTCGTGAAACATTCTAATTATAATTCAATAGGTTCTTTATGATTTATGATTGAAAGTGTCAAAAGTGGATGGGGCGATGTTTTGGCGATACATTATGTTGGACAACTACTTTTCTGCGTGTACAATTCAATCTTCACTTGTTCAGGTATTAAGTTCGAGTTTGTTAGACACAACAAATACTTAAATATCTAAAAGATTCAAAATTCTTTATGCAATTACTTTCTTACATAAACACATTCTCAAACAGAGATGCTTAGAGATAGTTGTCGGAAGAAAAGGTAGGCGTGAGTTATTATACAATTTAAGATGAAAAATGGCAATGAAATATAAATACCCATTCAATAGGCAAGACAAGTATTTATCATGACATGGTATTAATAATGTAATAGTGACACACTTGGCACTAGATAGGGAAGGATAATATTTCCTAACTCATTTTGTATCCTTTAAATATATTTGTATCCATTACTTAATGTACTTAGTTTATGAATACTTTAAGTGGTTCACTACTTGTATTTAACTAAATATTATGTTGGTACATAAGCGTAGGTATTTAGTGTAGTGTGATGTAATGTTCTAACATATTGACGTCACCAACTAAGATATTTATTTTTATTAATCGGGGGCTGATGAAGATGGTCATCAGATATTTTTAAGTAGGGTAAGGCGGAAACTGACATTGTTTTGCATTTTATACTTCAATTGTGATTATCATTAGCATTAAATATATAATTATTACTACAAACTACAGAGATATATTTTGCATTTTACTGGTTTAAGATGTTAAAATAAAGACATTTACGTATAATGCAGGTTTCCTTACTATAACTAACCCTGCTAAAATTGTGTCGCAAGATTTTCTTATTGAAATTACGTGAAGCTGTGTAGCTTGCCGTTTGTGTGGACTAAAATAATTAACCCATGTGTCTCACAAGAGTTGGCAATGTAGCAAGGTGGCTTCGATCATAAAAACTTTATAATCATTAACCCTAACTGTAATGAATACGAACATTATTTTTATTATTTATGTTACAGGAGAACATTACAAGACACAGTTGCATTTACATTAATATATCCCTGTCTTACAGAAACTGCTTTGTCAACTCTTCCTATGTATAGGTACGTATATAGTACATGCATGTGTCATATTACTTAGATATTATGGTATATTTTATATTAGTATACATACATTTTGTTAGTATTCCAAGCCTAAATCATGTAATTGTATTAGGATATGTAGTTATGTACTATAACTAAAATCATGCATTTAGATTACGTGTGTAGCTTTGGAGCAAACTACACACTTAAGAAGACTTCACCTACAAATAGATATTCTCCGAGCAGAACATAATACCAGAACGATGCAAAGCAAAATGCACAGCTTTACTGCTAAAGAGTCTCATTTGAAAAATTAAGCTGTGAAGTACGAGAAGTGGAAAGTTAATTCTGGCAATAAATAATGTCACATTGTTTTCGTGTTTAGAGTATTTGTGGGTGACAGCTGAATTTGCAGGCTGAGTACATTAAGAAAAAAGGCACAATAACAGTATGGCTATAGTAATATCTGAGCATCACTGTCTTAATATTATTGCAAGCATTGTGGCTGACATTGGGAATAAATATCACATTAAATACTTCATTACCCCACATCAGGCATTTTTTCATTCTATCACATACTTCCTACATTTTGATAGCACATTTTCTTAAATTTATATCCAGCCTACTTAATTATTCAATTACAACCCCTTTTCCACAACAACAATTAAATTATCATCCATTAGCTTCATTGAATCAGAGCCGAATCATTCCGGAATTTCTCCATAAAACTATAACTTCACTTTCCACATCACGCGTGGCTGCATTTTATATCATTTTCATCAATTTTGGCAACAATAAATGCATACCTGTAAATTGCCTACGTATAGCTAAGATAAAATTCAGATTCGTAAACAACTATTTGCTTAATGCCACTTTTTAACATTACTACATGCTTATTGTCAATCGAAAAGCTTTTAACTTCAGAGCAATACTATTTATCACTTCCAATCCAATTCTGCTGAAACCTAAACGTCCTCCGTGTAGTCTCCTGTGTAAAGCCTTTCTTTCCTATACCTACATTAGGAACGGAAGGATTAAATAATTATTCTCTCTTTCATTCAACTTCGATTTATCAATCAACAGAGATGTTTGTGTTGTCTATTGGCTATCAGCGAGTCAGTACATTTACGATATTTTACTATGAATGAACAAGAACAAGTATAAATAAATAAAAATAGTTAAAACTATGTTCTAAACAAGATTTGTTTACGTTTTAGTGCAAACACAAGAATGTTGCACTTTAGTCTATTTGAAACTTACAACACTTCACTCTATAAAAAGTGTTCTGAGCAATACTAATAGGTAAATTGCAGGGAAGAATTTTGGGTATACTGTTATGGCTGGTAATGCTACCGATTAGTATTACGTACAAAATATACATCATTTTTCATACAAAAAAGGTTACTTTGTCATTTACTCTAATTTACATTTACTAAGGTAAAATTTAAAATTACTGACATAAAATTCATAATCATGTAATAAAAATCTTCCTTTGTAATAATTATAGAATTGTTTAAAGCACATTTTATGGAGATCTTTTACCGAGAACCCTGTATACTAATGTTAACTACACCTACTACCTGTATAATTCATACTAGAACACAAGAATTTTTATGATGTCCTGCTGTCCTCATCTAATATTATGACGAAGGCATACTGTGTGCTGTGTTGTAGGTAATTCTTAAGTGTATGGTGTGACTCAATGATGGGCATGGGTATTTAGTTCCGTTATATATTGACTCCGAGATTTTCCTCGCTCCTACACTACAAGATGCCCGAATTAGTAAATTGCCTCATAGGTTTTACTTACAGATGTGTTTTTGCACCCTTGACTTGACTCCTCAGTTGTAGAGCAAATGTAAAAGCTTCTCTGTTTATGTTCTTTGGCTGACTTCATTTCAGTTGAAATTCTACTGGGATGATTCCGTTGAAAGAGTCTAACAGCTCTTCTCTGATGCGAAATATTTCTCTCGTGCTTGCTCACTACATAACTTTGCTATCACTGTGCAGCCAGAAAATTCTTATACAGCAGTAGTAGCATGTAGTTTTTTGCATGAGACATATCGTGATGTTAGGTAAGTAAGTAACTGAATACTGTACATGTACATCTTGTAAAATAGCTTCTTGCTTTTTAGTCTCATCTGTTAGTCATTTAATCCCATGTCTCAGAAATCCTAGTGTTGTGTCAATAATATTTTTTGAAGATTATTCCCGATTTGTCATTCTTTCTCAAAACAGTAAGAAACTCCGTAGCATTTTTATTAATAGCACATACATCTTCCTTTAATTAAATAGGAGAGATTGTTTTTTAAAAAATTAAGATTCTTAACTGGCTAAATATTTTGCTAAAAAAGAAGAATGTCATTTATGACTAAATGGAATGGCAAGGCAAGAAGAGTTGAAAGCTGAAATGGCAACCTTCACACTTCCTTCTGTACATCAATAAACTTTCGGATGTTTTCACTCCTTTATGCTTTATACACCTGTCGATTTTGTGTGGAAACATCAGTACAAAGCTAGCTACTAGTAAGTCTTTAGTTATCGTTTAGTTTAAATAGTAGATGATAAAGAAAGTAAATACATAACAGTGCATTTAATATCCCTACTACTTATACTACTTCACATAACTAGAACGTAGAACGGAAGAAGGGAACCCCCACCCGTGTGTTTTGCTCTACTCTACATTTGTGTTCCAAAGGAAACCCCTTCTTGTACTTTTAAATAGGCAGAGCCATGTTATTAAAAGTGTCTTAAAGGATCCGAAATCGGGGCCAACTCACACCAGGCCAGGGCAATATACGTCTTTTTAAAGTTATAGTAAATATCTCAGATAGGTAGGTAGTAAACGAATCGGTTCTTCTTCATATACAAAAATATCTTGGACGAAGAAGTCATAAAATAATCTTCAGTTCAGAAGTAGTCTCAAGACGCATGTTAGTCTTTCTAAACTAGATTACTGATATTCTCCTGCAAAATGCAGCGATACTGATACATTATACATAATCCAGATCCAGAAGCTAACACTGCAGTTCAGTAATCTGTGTAAGTATACTAAGTGTTTATCTGTATACAGAAAAGCAAAGTAGACCTTGCACAATTCAAACTTTAAGTGAAATCATCGCTTAGTGATTTGGTTTGCAGTTTGTGTCATGTCATAAAGCATTCAAGATACAGCTAAACCAGATCACTTTAGTCCTACTACTGTGAGATAATATATCTCTGTTGAAGATACATAGATGATAGGAATAACAGATAAAAGCCAGGAAGAAATCTGTATATTTTTTGCATTTGTGTGTTCTGAAGATATCTGGAAGATATAGATAAAAGAGTGCAAGAAAAGGGAGTAAGTAAGGAGGTAGGTATCTTTGCAAAAAATAAAATAAACCATATGATCTGATTTCGTAAGCAGATTACAAGTTGGGTTGAGTTGTTCTTCTTGCGTTGGCTTCTTCTAATGATTTAACTTTTTAAAAGATACGGAGCAGGAGCAGACGTGCCATAAAATTCTAATTTTACGGCAGCCGATACGATAGTCTTCCTTTCCTTTGCTTGGACCTTTTCTTCGGTATGTGAACTTTTATGTAGTTGTCTGTTAATCTGTGAACATGGAACAAGAAGGAATTCATAAGTAACCCGGATTTCAGGAGGAAGCGGGATCAAAAATATTTTTCATACAATATCGTGTTATCCAAGTGATCTATTTAGTTATAAGTATTCTCAGTGGAAATTGTGATACTTTGTGAATACAGTTAGAAATTGCATATTATTGCAATTAATTTTCTAATCTAGCTGAAAAAAAGTGTAAAATCTCATAAAAATGCATCGTCAAAGGAAGAAAGATTTGAATTTGAAAATCAATCGAAGTCTCGATAAAAGATCGAGCAGAGGAATGATATACGAAAATGAGGAGCTACGCATGAGAACGATAGCTATTAACGAAGATGTCGACAGAAGTCAAAATGATGTGAAAAAACTGAAAAAGGAAAACGACCAATTGAAAAGGGAGATTTGGGGTTTGAGAGACGAATATGAAAAACTAGAGCAAATGTTGAAGAAAGTTTGTGTCCAGGCCAATTACGATCATTCCGAATTCCAACCGCTATCGGGCTACAATCCAAATCGGAGGATTAGTGTTGGAGGAGATACTCTCATGACTTCGGCCTATGACTCAGAGGAAGAGGACTGTGGAAGTAATATCCTTATGATTGATGAAGACGGCAAGTCTTTTGATTATTCTCGTTGTTCTATTTTGGGTTTTGGCTAAAGATGAGAATCTTTATTTTTATTATAGGTACGTTCATTTCATAGACTTAGATTTAGGTAGTTTGGTTAGAGATGAGATATTTGTAAATGAAGGATAAAGTAGGTATAATATATATCTAATGGTATAATATTGTATTATAGGGGATTACGATTATGATCCAGGTGCTTGTCCCGAGGACGGGAGCCAAGAAACTGTTTTGCCACTAGCAGTGCCAGAAGAAGATTCCTCCTTAGAAAATACAGCAAATGTTCCTTTGTATCAAAATCAACATCGTATGCAAATGTGGTCCCATTCTCATCACCATTCTCCAGAATTAGAAATGGTCCGGGAGGAAAGTGAGAATAACAGCAACAGTATTCACAATTCCAGTCTGTGCAATACTCCAAGTCCCCTTGCCCCAATAATTGTAGAAGTAGGCGAAGAGCATCTCCTGGAGACTAATGAGAATCAAAGACAATTAATTTCTCCTTCCGGATTCACTCCTTTGATTGAAATCACACCTGCAAGCTCTCCTGTATCTCATGCACACACAAATACACGCTCGCCTGAAGAAACTGGGGCAAGATCGGGAAATGCTCCAAATAATGAAATCCAAGATATGGGATGTGTCACCTCTGTTCCAAAAACATTTCAGGTCACTTCGGAACTTCGAATTTCAAATAATGAGGATACTAATGGCACAGGGATAGTAAAAGATGAAACACAAACGGACTCGGCACTGGAAAACGAAGGAGATAAAACCATAACTGCTATAAATACTGCTGAAAGATCTACAGCAGGAGCTGCAGCATTGCCGCCGCCATCTCCAGGAACAAAACTGAAATCTATTATGACCACAAAGGTGAAACAAAGGAAAATCCCAGGACTGAGACAAAGTTTCGCAAATAATAAGCATTCAAGCAGTGATACTACAAATATGGCTGTCGTTCCAAATCACTCGTGTGAAAATCCCACTCAAGTGCAAACAATGTGCCGAAAACATTGTCCCAGAAGAAATTCTTTGGTTTTCGTGCATGGCACAGCTTCCAGAGGAGGCGGAAGTGCAAATGGATCTCCAATTCTTGGTCTGTCAGATTGTTGTCCAGATTTTTATTCTTGTTACCAATCAGAACCTAGTTTAAATTCCGTTGGTATAAGTCCAGATGAATATTTCTGTGCCTCCCCCATTGTTGTGTCCAATGCGTTTAATGGTTTTGATCAGTCCGTTTG